>CM040468.1:23050705-23072662 GCA_022758105.1 Pangasianodon gigas | reverse complement strand
TACATTAAAGTTCCCTTAACTTGAATTATTTAGTGCATTAATTAACATTAATAAACGATGAACTTAGCATTAATAAGCCAAACGTAATGTTAACAAGAGAAGTTAACACGTATGTTGATTGAAAATTGTTTAAATGTTAAAGTAATACACCTGTGCAATATAGCAAAAATTAAATGTTTCTAAATAATTTTAGGTGATAATTTACTGCCAATTAAAAAAAAAAAAAAAAAAAAAACCTGTGGGTTTAAATTTACTTACTGATGGTGTACATTGGTTAACTCTGGTGGATTATTTGGTTTATTATTATTACAAAAACCATAAATTAATACAAGTGTTAGTTATGTTAGTTAATATTACATAAGGTGTATTAATGCTGATGTTCTCGGTTTGTTCATGTTAACTAATGAGTTAAATAATGTCAGTGAAGGGAACCTTGTTTGATGAAGATGTGTCTAAGAAACTCAGAATTTCTATCATTCTGACATGATGTGAACGCACCATAACCCAAATCTCTTCACAAGGGAGAAAGGAATTATAATTATTTCAGTGCAACCAAGTCATTCTTAGCTACAACAGCTCTTCAGAAAGGTAAACAATACATGATCCCGATCCCGACACACTCCTTCAATAAACACATTATTTATGAAAGTAGTCAAATATAACTAGCTAAGAATGGTATCTACTAGCTACTTAATGTGTTGTTATGTTTGCAAAGCGTAAGACATGGTTTATACGTAATAATTTGCAGTAAACGTGTTTATATCCAGTAAACATGTAAACACTAATCAGCCTCGTGTTTTGTTTGTTTCTAAACCTGGAAAAAACAGTTTCATAAATATCATAAGAAAGGAATGGCTCTTGCTAGCTTCTTTGGTCAGGCTTCAGTTTTCCTGGCCTGGAAATGAGTTCCCCTGCTCTGCCCACTTTAAAAAAAGAAAAAAAAGAAAAGGCAACTCATGAAACGGGGGCGGGGCTTGTTGGAGAGTAGATGAAAGCTTGTCAGTTTTCTTAATTGCAATGGCAATTCCACTAGCAGGCAGCAGAGGGCTGTAAAAATGACAAACTGCCCCTTTAAACTTTCTGGAGACCTATTGTAGCTAGCAAAAGAAGGTGTCTCAAGTTATCTCTAATCTCTTCATGTCACTGGTTGCACAAAACCAATCATAAACCTTTCTTTCTGCCCTAAGTATGTCAGTATGTCAGTTAAGTATGTCATTCTCAAAACGGAAAAAAGAATATCAGAAGGTCACAAGCTGACCGTGAACGAAAACGCTGCAACAAAAATGTACGTCAATGCGCTGTGCTTGTGTTCACAGACAGAGCGTCCATAATTAATGTAAAAAAAAAAATAGCACACACACATGCACATACACTCACACAAACACTATGGACTTGAGCAATAAATGAAATGAACTTGGTGAATGAGTATGAATACATGAAAAACAAAATAAACCTACACCAATCGAAAAAGAAATACTATATATGAGTAAAGAAACACACACAAAAAAATCAAGTTTAAAAAATGAAACAGAGCGGCACTTGTGCGCAGTGTAGATACAAGATGTTGGCTGTAGGTGGCATCAGTGCATCACTACACATACGGTGTTTTTCTCCAACTGTGACCAAGCAAAAAGCTGGAGAAAAGGACAGTAAATAAACACAATGAAATTTTTTTTTAAAAAAATGAATGCGGCTGTAATCTTTCCTTCTGCATCTCAACCAAGCAGAGAGAAGCAAAGCCAGGGAATGCAACATCGTCCAAAATGGAAATGAGGAAAAAAAAAAGAAAGACATAAAGACCTTAAACATGGGTTTCAGAGCTGCTGCGGTGACATGGCTCGCTTCAGGAATATAAACGTCAGGAATTTTAATCACGAGACCGCCGTGAACCGACTTCCATGGGTCTGATATCGTTCAAAGCCAAACCAGTGGAATGATTGTATTTCATTTCTGAATTGATAAATGAATTGTAAATGAACTGGTTTGTTTAAAGGAGAAGCACGGTATCGTCTCCTGACACCACAACAGAAAAAAATGAAATAAAAATATAAACAGTGGCTAGAACCAAAGACTGGATGTTAAATCAGAAGCTGAGAAAAACGCAGAGAGAGAGAGAGAGAGAGAGAGAAAGACGAGACGACACATATGAAGGTTGTGCTTTTTAAGCCCAGTGGGTGTGTGGTCAGTGGTCTGAGCCTGACAGCGGTTTGTAACAAGGCCCATGTCCTGGGTACAGCGGTTTGTAACAAGGCCCATGTCCTGGGTACATGGCTACAAAACAACATATTCAATGCTTTTCCTTCATAAACCTGACGGCCATGATAAGCCCGAGCAGTGCTGCATTGTAATTTCACAATCTTAAATGTGTCTGATGTGTGCATATATGAATATATACACTGGTCACTAAAGTGTGAGTGGGTGTATGCATGTATGTATATGCATATGTGTGTGTGTGTGTGTGTGTGTGTGTGTGTGTGTATACACTGAGTGATCTAACTCTCCCAGTCGGTGCACGGCAGCCCCTCGTCCTCAGACTCGGACTCAGGCGAAGCCTCTTTGATGCGGCGCAGGGCTTCGTGGATGCTGCGTGTGAGCGGGTCGCTGGATTCTGGACAGCGCTGCTGCTCGTGACGCCGCACCTTCCTGAGCTTCACACCGCGCCGGATCTGAGCCAGGATGTTGTTCCCGTCGTCCTGGTCTGGATCTGGAGCAAGAACGCGCAGTTCGGCTTTGCGCAGGTGGAAACTCCCGCGCTTCAGGCTGGCCAAGACTTCGTCCATAGGAGAGGACGCTGTGGACAGGAGTTACCATTTAGTGCTGTCGGAAAATTTACCGTTCAAATATGGTTCAGATTTCATGCTACTTTACAAATTCTTTCAAATGCTTAAGATCTAATTAGTCTATTGAATTAGATGCTTCCATTACAGCCAAATGTGACTTGATTGTTGTAGGAAAAGGCTTCTGAATCACTCCGCTCACATACTCTGGTTCACTCTCACCATACTCTCACTCTTACTACGCTACTGAATTACAGATGTTGGGATGTTTTACACTGGAGCAGTACTGGAGTGAGAACACTGGTGCTCCAACTTTCTAAAAAAGCCAATCCTCATTCCACACTCAAGGGTTTCATGCGCAGGTGATTGCTTTAAGACTACACAGGAAGCCCGACTTCCCCTAAAATTTCATTAAAACGCAGCAATGAAATGTTAACCAAAGCGTCTATATTATTCATCGATGTTGGTGGAATTCAATATTGTAGCGAATCAAATGATCAGATATCTCACTGCAATATGTCGCTGTTTGTTCATTAAACTTGAACTGTTTTCGGCGGACAGGGCAGCCTGGGTGAAAATCTCCTTTGAAGCCCCTGGTGAATGGCATGTGGGCGGCTGGGTTTTGCACAGAAAACAAAACATCTCAATGTTTATTGGACAGTGAGCTCTTTTATTTGTCCTAGCCTGGACGCACATCTTCTCCTTATGACGCTTGGTAGATCTCTGAAAGGGGCGGAACCTCATAATCAGCTGTCAATCAGTAAATCAGGAATGACTTAAATATACTTAAATATACGGGCGTCAGTCAGAATTGCCTGGAGCCTGCTGTAGGTGTAATTTGTAAATATTGTAAATAAACAGTAAGTATAAACTATATTTATTTGCATTCATTTCTGAAATTTGTTGTCTGTAAGTCTAGACAGCTAGCTGCCACTTCCTTCCTCAACATTAGCAGTGTCTGCCATTTTAGGATGAAATAGCAGACACTGCTAATGTTGACCTGATTTTAGAAACATCTTTTGATGTTCACATTTATGAGGAGAGACTGAAAATCAAACAAGAGGGCAGAATAACGATTTTAATTCAAAAGTCAGGGAGAAAAAAAATAGCTGTCTTGGTACAGTAAAATCGATTGGCTGTATTTATAGTTAGTCTTTGATTCCAAATCGCTGTTAATGAGCGATAACGTAACGTTTGTCTGGGAAAAGCTGTCGGAAGTTGTTGTGGCTGAATTCTAGCAAACAGACAAAAAAGACCAAAGATTAGGGTTTCATAATCTAAAAAAAAAAAAAACTGTCTGTTGAAATGTTTGTGATGCTCCTAGACCTTTATGATTTATGATAAAATCATGATATGACTTTCTCTTCATGTTTTTGGTAATATACGTTTATAGAAATATGAATATTTGAACACATTTAATAAGTATATCTTAAAGTAATTCAAATCTGAATGCAAATTTTAAAGGAAATTAACAGCCTGGATGCCATTTATTATGCAGTTAAAGCTAACCTTTGCCATATTGCCATATGTGAAGGAGTCCTCTATGATCAGTTACAGCATTCACAGAATTCAGTAATGGAAATTAAAAAAAAAAAAAAAACAGTTTAAGAACTTCCTGTCGTCTCACCTCTCCTCCACTGGGACGACTCCAGAGAGGACGTCTTCCTCAGCTTTTTGCGTGCGTTCACCAGCTGACTGCTGTCGAAGAAGCGAGGGGAGAACGGGCCGAGAGGACTTTCTGCTTTGGGTTGAGACACGGGGCTGCTCGCTTGTCCCTGTCCTTGTGCTTGTCCTTGTCCTGGCCCGGGCGTATCCTCCAGAGAGGGAGGAGGAGGTGGAGGAGGTGGAGGTGGAGGAGGGGGAGAGATTGGAGATGTGGAAGAGTCCAGAACGTTCCGCTCAGTGAGTGGGGGCAGGGAGGACGGCCCGAGCGTTTCTGGGATGGGTGGGATGTTTGAGGGTAAAGACATGAATCCTTCAGGTCTCTGGAGCTCTGGGACAGCAGTGGAGTCTTTCAGAGAAGCTGGGGCGTCATCCGTCTGCACGCTCGCCACCTGCGTCTGGGGCTGGCCCGCTTTCACGGTTGTTTGGGCAGCGCCGTTCTTCTTTCTAGCGTGTGCTAGCCGAAGGCGTGTGGATTTCAGGGTGACCTGGCCTGGGTAACGCTACGTGGGATGGAAAAACAAACAAAAAGTTCAACATCTCAGAAGATATTTAACTGTTTTTTCACTTTCACTGTTTACTGATTTCCAGAAAAATAATGAACCTGTTTAAAGCTGCGCAGTCTGTCCAGCGTCTTCTGTCTCTCTTGGCTGACTCGTGTATTCCTCACCTCCTCCTCTTCTTCATCCTGCTGCAGAAAAACGTACAGGTTCACGTCATGTTACTAATCTTTCAAGAATTACAAAATCAGAATTTTACACGTGAAATTCATTATGTAAGAAATAAAACACTTGAGGGCATGCTGTTATAGCAGAATAATCAACAATGTGAAGTGTGATGAAGCAGAGTTACTGTAAACACCCCAAAGTTGATTATTTTCTTATAGCAGCATGTCCCAAAGTGTTTTATTCCTTTTATCCCTCAGCAGTTTACTAACTAATTTTTAGAACAATGCATTGTACTTTTTTATCATTTTATTTTTACATTTAATATTTTGGAATGTCTACAAAACAAGCAAATTCCTGTTATTATTCACATTATAACAGCTATGAACAGTTGTTCCTTCTCGAGCCTCTCTTTTTTCTCTCTCTCTTGAAGTTAATACGATTTCTGGCTGGAGACTTCTTTTATAAATGCTAAATAAACGTCTCCTCACAGAAAACGTCACCATATCAACAATAACACGTTTTTAATCTATTTAGTCTTGCGGAAGGTCCGCTATACAAATCGCTATGTAGGTTGCTACCACAGAAACGATAACGTGGTAGAACGGGCGCATTCATATATAAACCTGTGATTTGATTACAGCTGGCACTACTGTCAGAGCTGCTGTTACAGGAAATAAATCAACACCTTCTGACCAATCAGAATTGCAAACATTGTTGTGGTGTGAACTAAGTGAATTAATAAATAACTCCTATACATTTTACTATAAAGGATTAGCTAGTTTTTAACAAAAAAAAAAAACCCACACACCTGCCGCAAAGCATGCTGGGAGTCGTGGTCCTGGCCGCTCTGGCGCTGCTGCAGTTTCTGGGTGTGATTGACAATGCAGATTTCCTGAGGAAAACAAAACAAAAAAAAGGCTGTCAGAACGTTCAACCTGCAACCTGATCATCATCAAACCGTCAGGCCGTCAAGCCGTCAAGCCACAGCACAGCCTGTATGTTGGGTGACATCAACACTTACGTTTGGAAGAAAAGTGTCAAATTTCCATATCCTACCCACTAGCTAGTTCTCCGTACCAATCGAGGAGGCTCAGGGCTGGCATGTAGTTTCCCTGAGACATATGCAGCTCTGCTACAAGTTCTTACTGAACTGCGACATCACAGTGCAGGCTAACACACTCAGAGGACATGCTAACTGATCTCTTCCACATGCATGAAGTCACACACACACCAACTGGCTACAGTCGCTCTAACCGACAGGGGAGAACATTCTTCTGTTGCGCCACGTGACACCCTATCGTGCAAACCTTTTTTAATGAAGCAAACAGAAATCAGATACATCAGACATGGCAACAAATTCAACCCAGTGAGTCGTGGAGTATAACATATTAGTGAACCAGTTCGAAAGCACACAAAGCACATCGGGAACCTTTTGAGGAACTCAAAATCTGTGTGCTTGTGCTATTCCACTGGACAAACAAGGGATAATTTCAGTTCCTGGGCCGTATTTTAGTTCTAAAGTGAACTTTTTTACTTTGTTCAGCAACTAGGCAGCAGCACCTGTGTAAGTGTGATGTATTCAGGTCTGCGCTGCGATTGGCCGGTACCTTTTTGGTTTTGAGGTAGGCTTTCTTGGCAGTGATGCGTCCCCTCCTGGCCTCTAGCTGCCGCGTCCTCTGCTGCAGCTGGGTGACCTCGTCTCTCAGAGGCGCAGGAGCGAGAGACGCGTCGTCAGTGGCCTGCAGGGCGTCAGGGCTTTCGTATGTGTCGTAGTAAACAACCTCGTCCTGCCTCTCTGTGCACAAAACACACAAACGACACAAACAAAATGTAGTTAGCTAGCTACAGTGCAAAATCAACAAGATTACATTACAGCTTTTCAGCTGAGATACAAAACACTAGCCATTCTTATTAGTGTTAATTACTAGCATTCATTTTTAGTATTATTATTTTTTATTATGATTTTTTCATTCAGATGGTCATATTTTGGCAAAATTTGTGTCCCTACAAAAATCCCAGTTCAAAATTTGACACAAATATTATACAATCTAAAACTAAATTATTTTCTTTCATATAACGCGGTCACCATTCTTCTGACTTCATGATAAACCCCAGTTTCACGTTCCTTGGTTCTGTCTTTACTGATATTTGGATTATAGAAGCCTGGTGTGTTTCGTTGTCCAGCATGTGGTGCAAGTGAGCAGCTCAGAGCATGAGTCACACTCTCTCTCTCACACACACACACACACACACGCACACACACACGAAGATTTTTTAAAAAACAGCTGCTAGTGAGAGGCCCGATGAATCGACTGAAAGGCGGGCTCAAATCCCACATGCATTGCAGATGCTCATTCATGACAGATCAGACACCTGTAGGCGATTTTTAAGGTATTAAACAAACCATCATGGATGACCCGTAATGAAGTGACTAACCGGTCATCTGTCTGCGCAGGCTCTGCAGCTGCGCAGTCAGCAACAGCTCCTCGTACTTCAGGATCTCGAACTGGATCTCGTAGAGCTGCAGCTGCAACTCATAGTACAGCGCCTCTAACTGGTCCAGACGCGCCATTGCATCCTCACCACCCTGTAGCCCCTGCATCTGAGACAGAAGCCGAGAAAAAAACAAAAGTTCAGGATATTATACTCTTACATACATGTGATTGTGGTGGAAACATGTGCATGTGTGATACCTCCTCTCTCAGCCCATGTTTCCTCTGTTCCAGGCAGATCTCTTTGGCGCGCATCAGTTGCAGCGTCTCCTTGGAAACAGCATACTGCAGTTTCTCCATGCGCTCCACTGCTGCGCCCCACGCTGCCTTCCCGAACTTCCTCTGGTCAGCTCGCATGCGCTCGTACATCACTGAGATAAAATACATACATCGTTATTCAGTTTGTTTGTCCTCAGTGCATTAATTATTAACTTGATGCATTTGCCTTAGTTACATTTCATAAAATACTTCATGTGGATGCATGGGAGCATTTTAAAAACTGGGTGCATGCTTCTGTGTTTATTTATTATTTATCTTTATTAGAGGAGGCACATTTTACCAGGTGCAGTGAGACGGGTGCAGCGAGACGGGTGCAGTGAGAACGTTCCTAAACACAGACCCTGCGGCTCCACTTCCTGGAAGTGTTATTGACTAGTGAAGGTCTCATGAGGAAAAACTAGCATTGCTGTCTAACGTGTCAGGAATACAAGGATATATTCTTGGTCCCAGTGTGAGAGAGATTGCAGCACTGAGTACCATAGCATCAATGGCTTCAAGAGAACCTGGCGGTACTCACAGACGAGTTAGCAACACTGTTTTTTGTTTTTTTTTTCTGTTTTCTCTGGCTATATGGAGTCACAGATCTGTAATTACTCATCAAACACAGAAGAGTGTGACTCACAGAGGTTCAGGAACATCAT
The DNA here is from genome assembly GCA_022758105.1 of Pangasianodon gigas. NCBI lineage: Eukaryota > Metazoa > Chordata > Actinopteri > Siluriformes > Pangasiidae > Pangasianodon > Pangasianodon gigas. The sequence continues at coordinate 23,064,143 of CM040468.1, read as the reverse complement.
AAACTATTATTTTTTCTCTCTTTACTCAAAAATCATGGATTTTCTTTAATCCATTTTTAACAAAATGCTATACAAGCAAGTGAAACAACCAAAGACTCCAGAACAAATGTACCAGGTTCTCCGAGACCCCTGAAACAACTGCCCAGCTGATCTTATAAAACTGCAAGGCACTGTACGTGAGAGAACTGATCCAGTTCTTGTACAGTTCTGGTGTGAGTTCCGACACTAAATATTGATTTGGTCTAGATTTTTGCACACTACTGTGAGCTGTAATCCTCACTGTACCTCAGTTCAGCAGGTAAATATGAGGCTGTACACACGTCTACATGTTTTAGTTGGGAAATTATCAAGCCGTTTATGTGTGCAGAGAGAGAGAGAGAGAGAGAGAGTCAATGTGTTTTAATACCTTTCTGTGCCCGTGCCGTGGTCTCAAAGTACTTCACAGTGAGGTCCTGGATAGACAGCACTGCGGTATGGGCCTTCCTCTGCCAATCCTCATCCTCCCTCCTGAGTGCCTCTACCCGGCGCGGGCCCAGATACTCTGTCTCCAGAGAGATCTGAACACAAAACACACACAGATTAAACAGAGAGTTCCACAGTACATGTACTTACTGCAGAATTTTAACAACACAGCCATCAAATTCTCATCCTGTTATCATGTCCTGGTCTGAGGAAGCCTGTGTTCACCCGCATACCAGGAACCGGGAACAAATAAATTTGTAGTACATCACTGGCTGCCAGACCCTTTTCAGAAACTCAGTTCGGGAACTTTAGGTACGTTTCCACTGGAGGAACCAGAGCTGTTTTTGCACAGCATACAAGTCAAAGTGACTAGGACGATTTCAATGAGGGCACCAGAACTGTATTCAGTTCCTGATCTGTACTGTAGTTCTGGGAACCTTTTTTAGCTCTTGGACCAGAGTAGGAACTTTTCTGCAAACCCCAAACTACCTTGCTGCACTGAACGTCACTGATTGGTCAAGCTTTAGTGAATAACCTTCTTGATATCTTCTTGTTTGCCATAGTAAATGACTACGTAATGGTTCTGTAATGCTTTTGAATAAAAATGCTTCTTACATCATGTCATTTACAGCAAGGAGCAGAATCAGAGTTGAAGTATGAAACTGTGCCATGTGCAGCTAGCCGTGTGCATCAATATCTTCTAAGCACAATGAAGTAAAATAATACAGAACATTTCTTTCATCATGGTCACGATTCCTGCGGTGTTGTGGAAACACAGACTAGGAACTCATCCAGCACCTGTGTACTTCTTTAGTTCCTGACACACACACACACAGACCATGTGTGCATATTTCTAAGATGACACAGAAAGCAGGGAAATTCATGACCAAGCTGACATACACTGGCCTCCCTCTTATTTGGCGAGCTGAGAGCGTGTGAGCTCTGCACTAAGAGCACTAAAGCCTGCTACTGTCACCTGCTTAGTGACGGTCTTTCTCCAGGCTATAACTTGCGTAAACAAGAACACTTTAATTATCGCTCCCCCTGAGGCCTTAGACAGCTTTAGCCTACTTAGTAAATAAAGACACTCAGAAGCTCACAGGCTGCGTAGCACCAGTGAGATTCTATGTATCCTGACAGTTACCGGATTCAGAGAAAACATTTTTTTTCTCTCTCTCTTTTAGCCTAAGGTCAGTTCACCTGTGAGGTCACAAACATGTGAGCAAGAACTTGCACCTGTCTCATACACACACACACACACACACGGCTATAAATCACAGCTGGATGTAGTGACGAGGAACACCAGAAGACTGGAAAAACAAGTTGTTGAGACACAAAGAGCCACACAAAAATTTCACCCATTTCTTTTTGGACCATTTTTGTTCCCTAGCAGGTGCTGTGACACCAAAGTGAGGAAAGTGTTTGGTTTAGTTTTTGCATTAGCCTAATCATAAAAATGCTTAAGCACTCGCAGCAAAGAACGTAATCCAGCGTTCTCTACAAACTGGTCGCAACTCGAAAGATAAACATATCCCTATTGAGAGATTTGTTTGTTTTCAGAATTGGCACTGAATGGCTGTTTAAACGCTGGGGGGAAAATTAGTTGTTGTGACTCGTGTTTTCTTGTCACTACCTCAGTAACTGACACTTTTTAGTGATGTCATGAATGAACGATGAAATGTGTTTGAGATATTAGCACCGGCATACGATGCTAATCTTTAGTAATGTTAGTATAACATTTGATAGATCACACATCAGGTGTTGTTGGGATAATTTGGGCTAATGCAGAAGTGCCAACATTTCTAACAAGAAAATCCTAGCTGGTGGATAAAAAAAAGAAATTTTACCACAAAAAATCTAGCGTGTATTGGTGAATGAGATGGCTATTTTTTTACGAGAAGTATACCAAGCAACAAGAGAACAGCAAGGCAAATGTCTGGTGTGAGCGCTACATAATAATAAGCAACTCCTGCAATTTTTTCTAGCCAAAGAGACACAGTCCCGCCTACTCCTCTCCTATTGGCTCGAATGGCAGATGCTTGAGAATTCACATCACCTAGATAAAGTCGGCTCAAAGCAAAAGTAACCGGTACCAAAACCAATTATGCGTCTTTCACATCTCACGTCCTTTCCCCTTCAGTGAATCTGCTTTTCTGCTGGACGAATTTTATTCACATTTCAAAGCTTAGTTTCCTCCTGTGTGGCAAAGCAGTCAATCTTAAAAGCTACGGCTAAACCGTTAATGAAATGTTGGCACCTTGCTGTTAGCATATCCGTCTAGCGAAACCAAATATCATAGACTAGCTATTTGCGTATTTTATATAGTTTTGTGTAGCGGCAGAGAGGGTTTTTTTCTTACATATTCGAGTGGAATTCCATTTCCATTATTTTTACAGCTTAAAATCAAACTTCGATTCACAGTGCTTACTCTCTTACAAACCCCAGATCGGAAAAAAATTAATACGTGTATTGTTACAACTTACAACAAAGTCGTGTGTATACATATATTGATTTCTTTTTATATTTCTATGACATACGTTGGGAGTCAGGTGCCTGTCTTAAACTACGACATAAAAATTCAATTCGGTTTGTTGTTCAAATCGTTTTGCTGAAGCATTAAAAAAAGAAAAAGAAATTTTATACAAATAGCGATAAAAAGAAAAATATAAGACTTACATTGTCCAAAAATTGATAAAGGATATTCAAAGATGTGGATATTCAAAATCTGTACAGGAATAAATCAAAACATTCATCATATGCGCTTTTAAGGCTCAGGCAGTGTTTCAAGGATTCAAGGTGTTGCCATAGCAACTATAAAGCTAACAGAGTGGTCATTGAAGATGACGTCTGTTTCTGCTGTGTCACCACTGGAAAATAAGAAACCCCTCATTCGGATGATACGAAGCTGATAAACAAAACAATCAGCTGCTTTTTTCTTAATTTCTTAGTTTTTTTTTCCCATACAACTGCACTGTACAATTTCTTTCCAAAACATCCCACTTCTCTTCGCTTCATTTTTACTACACTGTATACTATATTTTCTTTTTTTTTTTCCCCTGAAAGCATGCCTACTAAGAAACTTTCCAAAAACAAAAGGGATAAGATCTATCAGACACTGAGCTTTTTGACTGCCATGCTTTAGAGCTGCATGAAGTTTAAGAGTGACTCTCTCCCAGACTCAAACACAAACACAGCTCTTCCTCATTTATCTGTCTTCTTGGAAATTTTCACTGAAACAAGTTCCAAGTGTGTGTGGATGTGTGTGTGAGAACTTCCTAGACACGAACGTACACACCCATGCAGGGTTTCTGTATCCACATGGTTAAAAATACTCTAATGCAAAACAGATGCTGCTGTGGCCTACAGTAGATCACTTGTACGCATATACGTGTTTGTCTAAACTTGTGAGGACCTTTCATTGATATAATTATTAATGCAGCTAAGCTATGCTACACCTAAATTTAACCAAAACCGTTACCTCAGTAACTAAACTTTTCTTTAATAAAAGCTGAAGTAAAAATAAAAGAGCAGTTTTCCTTGTGGAGACCACAAATGTCAGATATTCCTATCCTTGCTGGGACATTTGGTCCCCACCAAGATATAAAAACGTGCCCACACACACACGGCTTTAACTTCTGCAGTACCTGAACATAAGAGGATCTGCCACTATGAGATTTCTTTACGTTCAAAGGCGAGAGATGTGTAGAGAAAGCAAGAGTGAGAAAGTGAGACTTTACCTAAGTCTCGTGAGTTAGACGTGAACTCACAGCTCAGGAATCTTTTATTTGAGATGGCACAGACGCGCAACACGACTGGCACCATGCGCTTCACTCTCTCTTCTGTTTTTCCAACATTCCTCACATTCTCATAATCAAACATGCTACTAAAATACAAAAGCGTGGATAAGTGGAGAGGGGAAAAGCAAACCTGAGATGAACTGAGACGAGGTTCTGATGCAGAAAACACAATGCAGGACTGCGCACTGATGTCATAATGGAGTACCAGGTACCCATCATGCATTGGGGGAATGATGTAATGAGGTTTCATAGAGGAACTGGATGGTAATTATAATTATAACCATCCGCAGGGTCACGGTTTCTCCTCTTTAAGCGCCAACGCCTAGCTGTGGTCTCAGACATGCGATGCTAGCCAAAACACACTAAATTATACATGTGTAACAACCACACACAGGCATGTGGTAGAGAACAGCAGAATTAAAGACTCAAACGGACTGATGGGTGTGTACACATAGGGTTGAATGAATTGCTAAATTAATAACAAGCGTACTTGTTTTCAAATATGAACCAGCGGCAATCATAAGGATCATTATCAAAAAATGCCTTGTAGATGAGAGAGGTAAGAAGAGAATAGCCAGACGGGTTTGAGCTCACAGGGAAACTACAGTTAACTCAAATAGCCACTCTTTACAACCGTGTTAAACAGAAAAGCATCTCAGAACGAACAATACATTTCGTTGGCTCCTGTCAGCCAAGAGCAGGAATCTGAAGATAAAGTGAGTGAAACAGAATAGTCCTCTTTCTGAAGACTTTCCTGCGTCAGAAAACTTTAAGGAACTCGACTAACCCTCAGAATTTCTGACCTCCGACTAAGAAAAACCAAAGAAAATGCCCCCTCAATTCAGAAGTCTCCTCAACCCCAAGTTCAGCATGTGATATTAAATCAACATGCAGATCACGAGTTTGAATCCCAACGATGCCACAGCCATCCGTGACTGAGAGTCGAGAGAGCAACACTGGCCGTGCTCTCTGGGTGGGAGGAGCATACTCTCTCCCCTGTCAATCAGATCAACACTAGCCAATCATGGGCATCTGCTGAATGCAGCATTTCTCTCTGTTAAGTTCTGTTATAATTTTTTTTCAGGAATTTGTTTCTTTCTTGGTATTGTTTTGATACTGGCTTTCTGAAAAAAAAAAAAAAAAAGAGTTCTGTTAAAAAAGAAATTTTGAAAGTTATATTATCTTGGCTAAATTTTTCTCTGTAAATCCAAATCCCTAGATAGTGCTTGCATGGTAACATGCAAGTCTGGTTTATTAGAACTTCACTAGCGACTTTAATAAAGACATAACTACAGAATGTGTTAGCAGCTGCTTTATAAAGATCTTTCATCTGCCATAGTACAATAATCATTATCAATATATTCAGAAAATCGAGCCAGTGCTGAGACCGGTGCTAACACTGTGCTTCATATGTTAGAGTTTGTTCATTATAGCATGAAAAATCGAGGATCTGAGTCACCGTGTGATGGCACAAGGTCACCTGACCGAATGCGCCCGATTGTGAGATGCGCGCGCGCGCGTGTGTGTGTGTGTGTGTGTGTCTGGTCATTCCCACTTCAGCAGGAGGCTGTACGTGATCTCTGCCCTGCTACATCTTACCTGACACATATCTTATTCATGTACGTGCTCGGGTCCTGTCAGAAATACGATAGCGACGGTGCACGTCTTTGTCACTCGATAGCCCCACCCCATAATGCCTCATTCGCTGGGGGCATGTGGTCCCCCTGTGCGTCCACCACCCACTGATTTCATCACTCATTCATTCCATCCACGCTTTCATTCATTCATGCATGCACTCAGGAGAGGGAGGATCAGGTGCCATATGTTCAGGCTGTAGCTTCATTACCTTTACAAAAGAGCCAGGGATAACGAGTCCACTCATCTGGTAGATGTAAGATGGAGCAAGCTTTGCCAATAACTTAATCAGTCGCAGTGAAGGCTTGTGCTCTAGCCTTCAGAAATGGAGTTCGCATATCATATACATTATATTATTATATTTCACCAAAGTAGCTCTACAGATACGACTACTTCGTCAGAATGATATATTTATATGTGTGTGTAAAGTAAAATTCTATAAATAACAATATAAATAAATGTATTATAAATTAAATAAATACATATATAAAAAATATTTTAAAAAATTTAAGAAATTTAAGAAAAAAAAAAGATTAATAAGGATTGTAAGGCTCTCTTTGGCTTTTTTTGAGGTTTTTTTTTTTTTTTTTTAAAATTAGTTAATGTTACAGTTATAATGTTTACATGCCCCGGGCTGAAATATGTTACTACAGGAAAGCCTACAAGTAGAAAATTTCACCATGTGACCGTTTTTTTTCCTCCAGGTTTTCCCCAAATAAAATATTTGCTGCAAGTCAGTTGATCAAGCCCATTCGGTACAAGTGACAGAACCACTCCTTTAATACTCACAGAGTCTGTAACAGATGTCCTGCCTCTCACCCAATTCCCACTTCCTGCTTCTATTCCACTCAGGCCACGTCTCTGTGTATAAATACTCCAATCTGAACATGTTAAGAGCTTTGTCGCCCGCCTTCCTCTTCCTCACTATGCTTAAAATAACTCACAATAAAATATAGGTAGGTTTTTTCTTAGGGAATAATGAACGTGTTTATTTTAAGGAATGACATAATGACATGTCACTATGTGCTACACACTATGTGCTAACTATAGCTGAAAAGAAAAAACCTTAATATGGAGTAAATGTTGGCTACAGAATGGGCTTTGTTTAACCACAAATAGCAGGTGGTCACAGTGTGAGCTGTTTACGGTTGAGTGCGTGTGTGTGTGTGTTTTGATAAGGACACTCCACTCGCATGTGTGTGTGTGTATGTGTGTGTTTTTGCTACACACGAGCTCCTGAAAGTGTGAGCTCTCACACGGATGTGTGAGACTGTCATATTGGCACGTGTCTTTAAACTCCAGCCTCCCTGCTACTATTAGTCCATTGACGGCATGCAAAACGCATGCAAAACTGCTGGATTCACACACACACACACACACACACACACACACACACTGCTGTGTTTGCATTACACAGACCTGAATAGTGAGTATAGAGGGCGCACCAACCGTCTAAATTAGGGAAAAAGGCCATATTTGCATACAGCTTGTCTCAGTTTGTGTCAAGAGATTATGTGTGTTTAAGTAGGTCAGGGTTATTATAGTGCACTAATACTCAAATGTACACTGAAATACACGTATGTACATAAGATCCAAAACTAGAATGATAAGCCATGCTATTAAAGCTACCACAAATACAGTGCAAGCATATATTGAAGTTTATAAGCATCACTGACATGCTTAAGTACAATACTTTCTGTTTCCTAGGAAATTTATTGCTCCAGAGTACAAGACACACCCCCTAATGTATTTAATTCCCTGGTGGAGGGAATTAAATAAATAAACCCAAATAAAGAAATACGTGTCGCTGTTTAAGAACATTTATGGAAGGAGTCTCCAGTGTCCAGAGGTAAAGCAGTAAATAAGTTTTTAAGTCTTCAGGACAGAGAGCTTTGAGTTTAGCGGTTTCTCTGTAGCATGAAAAGCTGTCAAAGCTATTTAAAAAAAAAAAAGAGGTGGAGGGAACGACTATTTATAGCTGACACAGTGTAAGAGATAACAGTTGCTAGCATGTCTCAACCTTGTGACCTGACTGGTTGAAAGATTAAAAAAAAAAAAAAAAGGCATTTACATCAATTCTGAAACTTTTTTCAACATTGGAAACTCCGCTGTGACCAAAACATGGTGGCAGCAGCGTTTTTTTGTTTTGTTTGTTTTGTTTTTTTGTTTGTTTAAACATCTGCCTGTCACCTTGAGATGGCTTCCTAAAGGTTTGCATGTAAAATAATCCAAACCCTGCTTTCACACTAGCAAGTGACAAAATGACACAACGATTCACTTTCTATGTACTTTATGCAAATTACGGATCACGCTGTAAAGTGACAAATCCAAATGATTGGCTAGAACGATTCCTCGGACCTCCTACTGTAACACATGTGGTACGATATTTCCCGACTCACAACTTTAATTCCTACCTGCATTCGGTTGCTAAGTACTGCTTGACTCAAAAAAAGGAAGAAAAATGTATAACCATGGTTTCATCTTATCCTGTCATGTACAACCTCTTATTATGAATAAAAATGAAGCTTCGAAAGGACTCTCAGGGAACGTTGGCGTCTCTGGAGAGTGTTTGTAGCCAGTACAGTTTGCTAATTTTCTAATAGCTAATAGGAAGCATGGTACAGAAATCAAATGAGCAAATTTCATGCTTTTTTTCACTTTATTAAAATATTAGAAGACATTTTGAATATATTTTAAACAAAATTAAATCATATACTGTAGTAAACCGTGTGCTGTAGGCTACAATTTGGCTACTACGCTTTCTTATCATAACTAAAAACGCTGTACAGACGGTACACGCCCACAAGCAACTACAGTAGAACTCATTTCACGCCCACAAGCAACAAACTTCAAGTGACGCGAGTGACTTGTCGTACACTAGTGTGAACGCAGGGTAAGGACACCCTGAAATCTGCTAGTTTCTTTGACTTAATGATGCACTTAAGATGGGAATAATGATCAGTCAATGTCATTGTGGTACGGATAGAAAACACGACAGTACACCAGAGCACAATCAAAATACCAGTCCATCATCTGAAATAATATCAATCCAAAGCTGATACTGTTAATGCATCCTTAATAATCACGAATATATCACATAATTACTGAATCAGAAGCTCGACAGAACAATCATCTGGCTCATGGGAGTAGAATTAAGTTTTTTTTTCCACATTTCAGCTCTAATAGCTCCTCTTTAGAGGGCAGGCCAGAGTGTAAACGAGAGCACAGTCACGCTTTAAGCCAGTTGTCTCATGCAGCACGGATCTTTATGCCAAGGTTTAAAGCTCGGCTGCTGGCAGGATTCCTGACGCAGAACAGCTCCCTGTGCCTCGCTGCTAAGCAATAAGCTAACAAATCCACTACAGAAGAAAAGAAATAAAAACACAAGGCCAGGGTTATGGTGGAGTGTGTTGTTGGCAGGCTGGTTAATCCATAGCAGATTCTGGAATAAAGAATGGACTGCAGGGAGACGAGGCGAGCGCAGAGCCGTAATGTCGCATGGGACCCGACGAGAAAGACAGCAAAAACTCTAAGAGAACGTGAAGTGGCCTTTAGAAGGAGAGAGAGAGATAGAGAGAGAGAGAGACAGACAGTCAGAGAGAAAGAGAGGGAGACAGAGAGTGACAGAAATTGAAAGAGAACAGGAGAGAGTGAGAGAATGAGAGAGAGAGAGGCAGAGAGAGACAGACAAAGAGACCAACAGAGAGAGAGATACACAGAGACAGTGACCAACAGAGAGAGAGCAAAAGCGAGACAGAGAAGGAGAGACAGAGCAAGAGAGAAACAGACAGAGAGAGAGACACAGAGACAGAGACAGAAAGACCTACAGACAGAGAGAGAGAGCGACAGACAGACAAACAGAGAGAGGCAGAGAGAGTGCAAGCGAGAGAGAGACAGCACACAGAGAGACAGTCAGAGAGACAAAGCAGCACTAGTTGAGTAACATGAGTAACACTAGTACATTTCAGAGATGTGTATTTTGGTTGTTTCCACTGCGCAGCTTTGGTGCTACAGCTCTGTCCCAGAATGAGGGGCCTCAGCGCTTCGGTCTCTGAGTCTCAGCCGACCCCATGTAGGGTCACGACCCCAAGGTTAACAACCTGTGTGTCAGTCTCCCGCTGTGATGTGCTGGTCTCACACACTAAATAAACAGAACACATCAGAAGAGCTTCAAATGCAACGCTGCAACCATTTTTGCTTCTGATGGCAATCTGAACCAATATAAACTTTCACAGCAGCTGTATGTAGAGCGCAAAGAAAAGAAAAAAAACACAGCCACATTTATTTTTAAAAGGTGTGCAAAAGTGGTTTGAGTAAAATAATGTGAGGAAGAAAAAGCGAGAGTATTCCAATAACGAAACCGGATCCACATAATCAGTTAATGTGCTTGGCTTCCAGTCAATAAGGACTTACACTGAGCTCGCTGTCGAGCACATCAACATTACAGAGCAGTGTGTCTGTGTCTGTGTGTGTGTGTGTGTGTGTGTGTGTGTGTGTGTGTGTGTGTGGTGAACTCCAATGCTATAACTAACTCTGTTTAGGGTGAAGCCACTGACAGGCCGTACACGGAGCTGGCAGGAGGATGGCGCCGATTCACCGCTTCACTATCTACACACACTTTACTGTTATAATCAGAACAGAACCATTCAATTCCGTTTATTTCATTTGTACAGCGCTTTTAACAATACGCATTGTCCCAAAGCAGCTTTACAGAATTCCAGATGTAGAATTAGATCCCTAATGAACAGGCCAGAGATAGCAACAGTGGTGAGGAAAAACTTCCTGAGACAGCATGAGGAACCAAAAGGGAACACGATATCGTGATTATAAATCATTACAGTGTACAGCTGTAGAAGAGTAAAGACACTCACTACAGTGTATGCAGTGTGTAATACTCAATGCAGTTCACTTTACGAGTAAATCCTGTCTGTCTGGAAGTAGCATCATGGTCCTGGAGGAACATTGTTACGTTACAGTGTGTACCGTACCAGCTTTATATGGATGAAATGACAAGAAAAAGCCGCTTGACTTGAATAATTCCTGCTAACAGCTATAGTAACAGCTCATTCACAGGGACTTCTATGGAGGACAAGCCACAAAACCTAAGCTTAATAATAAACGGATTAAAAAAATGTGGTGGTGTTTAACAAACACAAGCAGAACGTGACGCTGATGCTGACGCAAGTCTAATGCTTCTTGTTACTAATTTTTAAGCCAGAAACAAAGCTACTGAAGAAAAACTATTTCAGACATTTGACCTCACTGTGACCTTGACAAACACACGCACGCACGGACTGATGGAAAAATCGTAGCTAGCCAAAATAAAAAAAAAACGGCCTTTGAGTTTCTGAACTTGAAAGTGTGAGTAACATCTCTGTATGAGGAACGTGAAGGAAGCTATTGAAGAACAACTATTTCAGACATTTAACCTCGCTGTGACCTTGAACCTGTTTGGGTCAATTCCAAAATGTAATCAGGAATCAATGTGATCTTCAAAAATCCTACAAACGTTCCACTCTCAGGAGTCCTAGGTCACACTGCTACACTCGCATATCTCTCTCTCTCTCTCTCTCTCTGTGTCTGTCTCTCTACCTGGTGGTGTGTCTCGCATCCTGTCTCTGTTAAGTCTCACTCTCTATCCCATCTGTGTCTTCTATCCTCTCACTCTCTCGCTCTGTCCCAATCCCCAGTCACACACTGCCCTTAATAGAATTACCCAGTAGCTTACGAAGGTCACTATGGCAACCCGGCGCAAACAGGAGGTCATGACCGCTTAGATTAAACAACGTATCCTGAAACAAAATTAAAGAGAGAAAACTGGAAAGAGATCAAAGCGTACAAGCGACTGCACTAGGAGTGGCGAAAATGACGGCATTACCTCGATCTCACAATATATTCACCATGAGATGTTTTTCAGGTGCTTTTATAACTACACTTATACAAATAACTGACACTAAAACGGATTTTAATGGAATTTTAACATCCAATCAATCTACAAATTTAGCTTCCTTTTCCTCATTAAACACCATTTTGTTTAACAAATGTTGAAAATTTGATTTGTTAGTACAATATACATTTTGAAATTGGATACCTAAAGTGCTGTGCATAAGTATTCACCCCCTTGATGTTTCCCACATTTTGTAGTGTAACAACCTGGAACTGAAATGGATTTAATTTTGCTTCTGGGGAAAAAAAATGAATGTACAAATGCAGTCCCTTCACACAAGTAGATAGTGTGAGTGTGAGTGTGTGTGTGTGTGTGTGTGTACACGAGTGCATTTGATTGTTGTACGCACAGGTCATTTATTGTGAGCATGTATTAAACTGCTGGTGTTTGTAAACAGGTTTGTTGGTGTACATCTTTAAATATTTATGGTGTGTGTGTGTGTGTGTGTGTGTGTGTGTGTGTGCGTTTCTGACCTTTATTTGCTGTCGGCGCAGCATGGCGAGCTCTCGCATGTCTCTGAAGGGCTGCAGCAGGTAGTGGTAGAGTTCAGTGGTGGCCTCCACCAGATCGCCGTACGCCTCGTCCTGCTCTGAGTACAACTGCAGCAGCTCCACCATGCTTTCCATGCCTCGCTGCTTCTCCAACAGCTACAGAGAGAGAGAGAGAGAGAGAGAGAGAGGGAGAGAGAGCGAGAGCGAAGTGTTCTTAAGACATTCTCTCAGTTTTATATAAAGGGTGTCCCATATACAGTTTTATATAGAGACTGTTCCAAGTCTGGCAGCTTTTATTTATAGAACTTGATCAACACGTCCACCATTTTCCTCCATACACCAATCTCTATGAGTAGTACTATTTAGATTTGTTCTTTCTTGTTCATACATCACATTCTGTAAAACTAGAATAACATCCACTAACCCTATGGTGCTGGACTTATAGGACACCCTGTAGTTGTACATTTGTTACCACTTTTTATTTGTTAAGTGTTTAAAACCCCGTGACTGCTTTAAATTAAACCAAATGAGTAACCTGGATGCCTGAGACAAGCAGATTTCATGTCTGGATCATTTTTATTCGTAGCTGCTCGAAAGACACGGAGGTTCAACAACCGCGAAAACAAAATACAACCTCCAAAAATAAACATACACCAGTCAGTTGGAGATTTGTGTTATGTTGTGTATGTTTATAAGTAATGCACTTTATGGTGGTGTGAAGAACCTCGTTGTTCATCGACCTACAGCACGAGCTACACTATATGGCCAAAAGCATGTGAACACCTGATCATCACACTCACATGTGTTTCTTCCCCAAAATGTTGCCACAAAGTTTAAACACACAATTGTATAGAATGTGTTCGTATGCTGTGACATTACAATTTCCCTTCACTGGAACTAAGAGGCCCAAACCTTCCAGCATGACAATGCTCCTGTGCACAAAGCGAGCTCCATGAAGACATGGTGTGCCAAGGTTGGTGTGGAAGAACTCGAGAGGATGACTGTAGAACTTTATACTACGAGGATAAATCAGCGTGCATGAATGATGGATGACCTTTTCAGGATCAGGAACACTGATGAAAATAAAAGCAGCACACAGCAATCAT
>CM040468.1:22930309-23050605 GCA_022758105.1 Pangasianodon gigas | reverse complement strand
CGTCGTTTTCGACCTCCGCACGTTTGACAGACAAAGTGGAAAAAAAAAAAAAAAAAAAAACCACGCCTCCATGTTTGGCGTTTGTTAGGTCGCAACTTACGGAGTCATGTCAAATCAACATGGCCGCTCACAGCATCAGAAGTAAACAAAGTAGCACTTCTTATCTTTAAATGAGTTATACGCTATATAGTTGCGACCGCAAGATAAAAATCAACGCACTGAACTAGCTAACTAGCTGACCATACATTATAACATTACGTTAGCTACTACTTTTCTTTAGCTTAGTAATTTATCATTTGTGCACCCCGTGCTAAAACACTTGTACCTGCACAACACACACACACACTACAAGGCTTTATCACTATTCACCTCGATCATCCAAAGTGCTCATGGGAAAACAGACTCATCAGAAACAAAGCTCGTTCACAATAATGTGGAATTTCTCAGCATTCTCTCTCCACACAGATATTCATCTCTTCAGCTCTGTTCTCAATGAATGGGCTCTCCCTCTTTCTCTTTTTCTACCTCTCATACCTATACCTCTCATCCCTCTCTTCCCATATCCATCTTTCATTCTTCATTCGCTCTGATCCTGTTACTTTATTATTCTGTCTCTTCTCCCACACTCTTTTCACTCCTGTCTCTCTCATTCTTTTCATCTCTTGGCCCATTTTCCTTTCTCTCCACCTCTCCAACCATCTCCCTCTTTCTTGCACACTCTCTTTTTGCAGAAATACAGGAAATTGAATCCCAGACGTATAACAACGTCTAAGGAACATGGAGGACCGGGACAGCTGAAGTTCAGCCAACTGTAACACTCTGTAAAGGATAAAGCACTTGGGGGTGTGCTGTTATAGGAACGTAATAAACAATGAAGTGGTGTGATGTGGCCTGATGCGAAGCAGGGTTACTTTTACCAATCTGGATTTGATTATTTTCTTATAACAGCACATCTGGAAGTGTTTTATTCGTCTTATGTGACAACAATTTGTTAATGAAAAATATTTTATCACTGTGTTTCACTCATATGCAATGCAATTGAGAAAAACTCATCAAAAACAAACAAACAAACAAACAAACAAACACACAGCAGGACAGATGTGGTCGTGTTTTTACAGTCATCATGTGCCTAGAGGATCTGGTGTGGATCATAATGGAAAAAAAGGAAGCACATCTGCGCTGTAAAACATGCAACTAAAAATGCATCAGATGCACTTTTGGTGTGAATTGGCCATTCTTTCTTTAGTCTTTCTTAGGCTTGTGCTTTCACACACACACACACACACACACACACACACACACACACACACACACACTATGGTGTTAGCTCTCAGAGCTCTCAGAGAGGAAACACTGGCTGATTCAGCTCCAACACTGCTCCCTCTGTTTACCTTAGCCGCTGGTCGCCGTGGAGAGGGGGAGCTCGCAGCCCGGCCGTGTCAAAGGTCACTTCGGATAGAGCCAAACATGCCTCGCTTTTACCTCCTCATTACTTACAGTGGGCATGTAACTCCCTCATTTGCCCCAGTGTGCCTGTCAGTCTCAGTGAAGGAGGCATGTCCTCCTAACTCTCAGTAAGGAGGTGTGGCCTCTGTGCCTGTCAGTCATAATGAGGAGGTGTGGCCTATGGACCTGTCACTCTCAGGTACATGTTTGGATGGAGTTTTCCGACAGGGATCGAATGCCAAGTCAAAGATAATATTTTAGACTAATTTAAAAATATATATGAATTACATTATTCTAACAAATCAGATTATCAAGTACAACATTCTTATCAACCCGAGAAGTGCGCCCAACGTGATGTAGCGTACATGTGGATGTGTTATAATAATTTACACTTGCTAGATTTATTTTCACAGCATCATCTCACACCACATCAAAACACTAAATCTAAATCATAATGCACTGAATAACCGGCTGATTTACATGCATCCTGATGAATGAACCGGGTCCAGGACACGTATCCCCACCTCCGAGGCCCACCTGTACCTGACCTGCCTGAACACGCAGCACCACGTCCACCTGCGCAAACATTAAATATCATCTCGTCAATAAAACACAGCATACACACACACCTGTGGGAAAGAAGGATGAATGATTCTGTATGAGTGCTGTACTGCTAATCTGATGTTGGTTTACTGCATCCATAAAATGCCATCCATCAGACTGATAAAAGCAGGCCATGATATTATTACCCATGGTGTACTGTAAATCCAGTGTATAACTGATGCACACCATTTCTGCTATAATGTATAGCGATTTCTTTCTATTTTCTTTTCACTACTGTACCGTATATAAATATCATTTTAAAAACATACAGGTACTTGTACAAGAGGTGCTTGTGTACTTAATACAGAAAACTGCTTCTGATAATTTAGATAATGGGTAATTTTTAATGTCCAAATTCTTTATATAAAGGAGTGTCTTGATGATTTCGGGAGCAGCCTGGTGTCTCCCTTGTGGCTGTCCTGTACATGGCGCTCTAAATCTATAAAACACTTCACATAGTAAATCGTGAGCGAGTGTGTAAAGGCGTGAGTTTAGACCAGGGTTGGCTTGTACCGGCGTTACGTATTCAGAATTCAAAAATACAGTAACTGTATTCAGCCTTTGTTACATTTTGTAACACCTAAATTCAGATTACAGTTATTTTATAAAATTTGTTAGAACAGTTTTAGAATACAAGCACAAAAAGGTAGAGATGAAAGAAAAAATGCTATTAGCTATGAAGTAAACACCCAAACAGCTCCATGCGCGCTGTATCGTGGCTAACGCTAACTTCTTATCAAGCTGGGATATGTGAAGAAAAGAATTTCACTGTGCTGTAATGTATATGTGACAAATAATGGTTTCTTCTTGTAATTCCAGATAGGACATGGGATTATATTGCTGCCACTGTGCTGTTAGTGACTATTTCTTTCAGTCCCTTTATGTGTGCAGCACACACCCATGTGTGTGTGTGTGTGTGTGTGTGTGTGTGTGTGTGTGTGTGCACATGTGCACTGAGCAGGTCTCTGTGATTACCATTAACCTATGATAGAACTAAATCAGCCTTTTGCTAACAGAGTGATTTATTAGCTGTTTACTCTGATTACATGAAACTGCGATGCCGGATGAACTTGACGCAGAAGGATGTGGTCAAGAGGTTAGACGCACTTTTAAAATGGACACACAATTGTTGTGTGTGTGTGGGAGGAAAGGAAGAGGGTAAGCATCGGAGTGTTTTACTGATTAAGACTGATCTAGCTGTCAGAGTGTTAAGACTGATTGTCATAGAGTCCCGATGCTGCTGAAAAAAAAATGAATAAATAAATGACGTTACACTTTTGCATTCAGTTGGCAGCCCTCCCTTACGAGCATCTTCCTGCGTTCCTGATCAGAACATACACTGATTAGTCCTATAGACATTTTTAACCAATCCAAGGTGTCTAAATTTATTACAGGATACGTAATACATAATGTGTGTGAACGTGAAGGGATTGTCTGGTGTTGTCAATTCATTTTTGTTGCTTTTGTCTGTATACAAAGAACAAGAACATACAAACAAACTCACTACTTCTAACAAGCAAAACCCTTCTAACCCTGTTCTAACCCTGGCTCAGAGACAGCGTTTGTCTTCTGCACTGATCTCAAATCAGTTGAAATCATACTGTATGAACACAAAGTGTTCGATAATGCTGCACGCTCAAACACATGAACTCGTCTCCCTCTCGGCACTGAGGTTTCCTTCCACCTGTTTTTATTCAAATTTTTTTTATTTGCAAATTTTTTTTATTTGCATTTCCTGAATGGACACCAGAAACTCCAACAAATATATATATACATATATTTATAAGTGTGTCACGTTCAATACAATATCAAAAATAAAAAAAATGGAAAAATAAAACTATTCTAAACATAAACTCTACTTTGTATATCTGATTTGCTGTCTCTTGTGGAGAGCTCTGCCTCATGTCATGAGAGAGCAGAGTGGGAGGGAAAACGTTTACACTGTGCATATTTCTGTAGGTGTTATCAGAAACTGACTTGTGTTGCAACATTAAATGTAACTATAAACAGATAAAAAGTATTTAAAAAGCATGCCGTGTTGTTCTTTAATAATTACAAAAAATTGTACTCATTCCTTTGGTACAAGAGGACTAACACACTACTGGACATGATGTTATTGGAAAACAATCAACTTCGAGGTGGTAACATTAACGCACTTCATCATACCTCCCTGTTGTTGATTACTTTCCTGTTAGAGCACGGCCTGAAGGGTCTACTCCTTACTTCCGCTTCACAAGCATCTATCTTATTTGTCTGATTTTTTTTTTTAGCCCTATTCGGATTGGGTGAGGAGTGAGTTTCTAGCGAATTGGATTTTCTATGAACCCGGATGTTTGCGCCATGCGGTCACATGATCACACTCTGTTCACAACGTGGCGTCCCAGTGTTCCAGCAGGAGTTTGAAAAAACAATAAAACAATGATCACAAAGTATATAAGAAGCATTCGTTTCTTTTTTTTTATTTTGCAACTCGGGAAGCGTTTAATATCCAGAGGAAGGTCACTGATACACACGGTACAAGACTAAATACGGCAAGTAGCAGCAGTCAAACATCTTTTTTTCCCCCAACGTGAGGTGACATCACTGCATAGAAACTCACGGACATGTGCATCCGGACGGGAATAAAATCTCAGAGCAGGAGTGCCTGTAAAATAGGAAATTACCCCAGGACTGTAAATGTTGATTTAATCCTGTCCAGATAGGGCTATAGTCTATTAACTGTATTCTTTGTTTTGCGTCTACATGTCAGCAATCTATTCTTGGTAAATAAAAAAAGGCTCTGTATTGTTCCACCATTTCATCATTTCCCGTATCCACTCCTTTGCTTGTTTTCTTCCAGCCAGGGATTTGGACAAGCCGCTCCAGAAAGAGGAACAAAGCTGTGTCTGGCAAAGACGAGCTCATACTCACACTGCGTCCAGTTTGTTTGGTTACACACGTACACGTAACGTCTCTGTGCTAACCACAAAATATGACTGAGCCACCCGTCGCGTTGTTTCCATGCGGTGATGACTGATGATCACTTCACTTTTTACTGAAACTGCTGTGTCTGTTCTGCAGGTTTTGCTTGTTGGGTGAAAACAATGGAGCTCACAAAAGAAAGCGCGTTTTGTTTAAGCCGCATTCAGGAAAGGTTCAGGAGTTTAGCTGATTAACTCAGAGAAGGGTCAGGATACACTCTGGAGGAAGGACAATTGTTTAAGTTGTGTTTAAGCATTCAGTCTGCACTAGGCTTAGGACGAGTGAGTGTGTGTTAGTGTGTGTGTTAGTGTGTGTTTCCTGTTTTTATGACACTCTGTCATATGAATATTGCTTTAAGTCACACAAGCTGCACCCACCTCACATTAAATTCACACATCAGCAGGACACTGAGAAACACACTTGAACATTTTCACCGTGTGTATGACTCATTCCCACTCTTGCTCTTGTTGTCTTTTTGAAACGTTATCCTCGTAACATGGAGAGAGCAGCTTCTCAGCACATTTTCTGTGTTTCAGCAGAGTCCTTCACACTGCACTCGCAAGCCATAGCTGCATCAAATTAAAAACCATAAGACTGGAACACAATGAAATGTTTAACATTAAATCAGATTTGGCTCTGTGAGCAGCACGAGTGCTTATCTGGGAGCTAATCTGAGCTGATCCCACAACAGCAGCTGCCATGAGAGAGAGAGAGAGAGAGAGAGAGAGAGAGAGATGTTTTCTAACAGTCTGAAACAGTCATACGTCATCAAGGCTGAACTAAACACAGACCTCTGCACTCTCTCTCTCTCTCACTCTCTCTCTCAGAAATACACACACACACTGTTTCTTTGTAGTTCTCTCAGGGGTGGACGAATCATAAATCCATTAGCGAGCCCACCGTGCAAGTAAAACTCCAGCGTGCTGCACATATCTTTGTCGCCCGGAAATCTATTTGATGAGGTCATATAATAACATATGGTGAGCTAGTTAGCTAGTTATGTGCATTAATACATGCAACGCTACATTATGAACATATAGCACATTAGCAAAGAGTCAGCAAGTTAAGATTTCACGTGTGAGCTGTAGAGCTCAGTCCACACACTGAGCTTTATTTATCAATCTTATAGTAAAGTTGTGCGTAAATGTTTGCGTAAACCGAACTAATAATTTCCGCTGGATTTACAAAAGTTACAACGGATTTACAACAGAAACGCCGAATGTCTTCGTACTCAAGCGCATATGTTGATCACTGTTGGTTCACACTACGCTATTCTTCAAGAGAAAATCTAAATATTTAAATCTGAATATTTTTTGCGGTGCTGAACTGTTCACACTACGCAAGGGGTCACCGAGTGAGCAACCAGTCGCCAAACCTCAAAAATAGTCAACGACTGGAAAATTCTTGCAGTGTGCGCTAGGCTTGTGTAAATTCACACTGGTGTGAAGTGGGCTGACACAGTGTGTTACCACTTTTACCACTCCGAAGTTGATTATTTTCCCGTAAGAGCACAACCTGGAGTGTTTTATTCCTCTTATACCACAGCAATTTACCCATGCTAACTATTTTTATTTATTAAAGTACAACACAATATATCTGTTTTTATCCATTTTTATCCGTTTATAGTTACATTAAAGGTTGTGGAATGTCTGCAAAACAAGTTCCTATTAACAGTCGTTCTCTCACCAGCCTGTCTTTTGAAGTTACTAAGACAAAAACCTGCAGCTTGTCTTGTAACCAGGAAACCAAAAAGCCCTCTGCCCTGAAGATTTTCCAGTCTCAGAAAAGCAAATGAAGAGGAAATTATGCGAAAGATAT
Source organism: Pangasianodon gigas (assembly GCA_022758105.1). Classification (NCBI taxonomy): domain Eukaryota; kingdom Metazoa; phylum Chordata; class Actinopteri; order Siluriformes; family Pangasiidae; genus Pangasianodon; species Pangasianodon gigas. The sequence goes on along the minus strand of CM040468.1, from coordinate 23,043,777 downwards.
TTAAGTGGTTTTGTCAGCTACAGGAGTACAACTGACAGAGAGAGAGAGAGAGAGAGAGAGAGAGAGAGAGAGACAGAGTGATTATGTATGTCTGTTATTTCTAATGTCCTTCTTATATATTTGCTAAATCCATCACAACTCCTGCATTCCATCATAAAGGCATTGGTGTAAACTGTTTAAGAATCATCGCCAACAATTCCAACGCTCTAAATATTGACTTCGCTGGCGACAGCAGCGCAGGCCGTGGCATATTTCACGCTATCAGCTGATCCCAGCTGCGCTTGATAACAAACCACTTTACTGCCAATCTGACTCGGCACACTGTGGTCCTGCAGACGATCCCGGAGGAGTCTGGGAAATCTCAGCTCTAAATGAACAAACCACTCAGCTCTGACACCGACAGTAGACGGAAAGTGGCGGAAAGTTCTCGACAGAGCTTTTCCTTTGAAGAACGGAGCGAAGACAAGGTCAGCGAGGTTGTCACGGAAACGGGGAAGCCTTGCGGCGTTGCGCTGGAACACCCGGCGTCCCAAACTGGACTTAAACCAGTCTTTAAACTTTAAATGAATCCAGTCAAACTGGCAGCCATTTTGGACGTCTTTCTTCTTAATATCCGTGGTATTTCCGAGTCCACTCCCTCTATTATTTTCCTATTTTAGGAAGTGGCTGGGGAAAAAAAAAAAAGGTTCTGCTTTTCCAGGGTTCTCTCACCAGCCAACACACACTCAGGACTATGGCATCACTTCCTGTCCGGAAACCATCCATACAGGCTGTAATGTCTTCCTGTCATTGTTACTTTAAACACCCCTGAAGCTTTGATTCTCTTCACACGTCCACTATACCAATTCACGTTCTCAGCCCTTTTTTCTTTACTCACACACACACACACACACACACACACATAATACACACACACTCTTTCTCTCGTCAGTATCACTCCCTCCTCCTCCTACCGGAACAGAAGGTTTGAAGAGGGCCTTGATCTGACCACAATTCTCCGTCCATTACACCCAACACTGGAAGTCAAGACAACCTGCTGCCTGATTATTCAGAGCGGGACGTGGATTTCCGTTTATATCTGCGGCGTTGGATCTATACCTGCATCACTCCAGACATTAGTCGAGATCAATAAAGCACTTAGATTTTATTAATAATTAAAAAAAAACACCTTCGTGAGGACAGCGGGCCAAATATAGAGGCGTAAAGCGTAATAACTGATCAGACAGAGAGACACTGACGAGGTCAGAGTGGGATGAATTATTGACACGGCAAATCACTTCATATCGGCTCTTAAAAAGCTGATATTTAAAGCTCGTGCGCTGTTTAGATGATCACTCTGGCTTTGAAAAAACAATTAGATAATCAAAATCATGTAAATTCTTTTTTTTTTTTTTATGTGTGTGTTGATGTGATGGTTTGTTTTGTCAGTCTGTCTGAGACACCAGAGTTGACTCACTTAACCAGTGTTCAGTGTGTTTACATCTTGTCCCGGGTTAAAAGGTTAAAACCACATTAGCTGATCAGCTGTATGTGGCTAATCATTGTCAAAACAGTTTATACAGAAACAGAGAACAAGACGAGAGCGGGAAAAGAAGGAGGAAATAATGAACAGGCCAACAAAGCCAAACAAAACATGCCGTGCTGTGCTGTTATAGGAAATTAATCAACAACAGAGTGATGTAATGAAGCGGGGGTACTCTTATTCCAAAGCAGAGCTACTCACAACTGACACCACGTCCACATCTAATATTTATTAAATGTACTTTTTGTCTATTCATAATTACGTTGTGAAATGTCCATGAAAAACATGTTAGCTCCTGTTATCACTTACGTTATAGCAGCTATAAACAGTCATTCCCTCACCAGCCTCTTTTAGTGGTGGAAAAACCACAAACTACAGTTACAGCTTTACGTCTGACTGTTACAATGTGCTGACACTGGAGACTCCTTCCAAAAATGCTAAATAAAGATCTCCACAAAGAAAACTTCACCATATCAACAATTACACATGGCTTTTAATCTGGTAACGTATTACGAGAACATTAACATAAAGCTGTGTTTTGCCTTTTAGCTGGAACTACTGTCAGATCCACCTTCTGACCAATCAGAATTGAGAATTCAACAGCACTGTGGTATAACACTAAATATCGATTCCTAATAACTGCTAATCGGCTGTATTTCGAGTCTACACAAGTTTACGTTTATCATTTAAAAGCTTAAAATACAGGACTAGGCTGATTCTGGATCAAATTTTTATCTGTTAAAAAGTTGTATACTTGCTCTGTTTATTAAAAATGATAAAGAATAATGTTCATTTTCTTCCAAATCAACATGATCCTCATTTTCAGTCTTATTCCTGACCAGGAACTCATAATTTACGCCTCTCAATTATAGTTCAGTTCATTTTAATGCTTCTTCTACTCAGCCACGCTCATACAGAGCTAGTCCCTTGCTGATTATTTTATTTTTTCCCCGAACGGTCGACTTTACACACGCCTCAGCTCAGCTCAGCGCAAAATGCTGACTGCAGCAGAACAGATCAGGTTTCAGTGAGATAAAGGTCAACAGATGGCAGCTCAGGGGCTTTCAGGAAACAAACACACATTCAGAGCTGTGTGCGTCTCTAGCGGTGACTCAAACACTCCTGTATGTTCACTTTTCACCTGAACGGTCTGTGTGCTATGAATTAAGGCCTTGTTCGCCATCGCTCTGTTTTCGGAGCGAAAGCACCAGAAAGCGGTGTCTATACTCCACGGCCGAAAGTGTAACACGACACTGAAGGTCTGCAATTCGATCGATTAAATATTAAAAGCAGCAGGTCCTTGAGCCACGTTTGGAACGTGACCCGTGATGATGTCCAGACGGGATCTGCCATGACACGCAGACGTGCCACGTTAAATGCACATCAGGCATCTGGCACCAACCATAAAGTTTAACAGCACAAAAATAAACAAAGCCATGATTTCCAGGAACTGTGGAGTTTTACTGGCAGATTGAGGAAATGTTTTGTGATTATTTTTTTTTTTGTCCTGTTACACACCTGTCTCATCAATTAATGATCAGCTGTAACGACAAAAAACAGCTCTGACCCACTTCCTCCACCTGATTATTAACGATGGAGGTGAGTAATGTGTGTGAGAGAGAAGAAAAATCGTCATACGCTTCTCAAAGAAAAACAATCCACTTTCTCAAGATCCTCGTGTTTGCCATATTTACCTTATGTTTTGCTGATTTTCTTCGTATTCGTGTGTGTATTATGATGCTAATCGGCTGATCGACGTGTTTGTTCACAGCACAGCTGATTTACATTTAGCGACGCCCACAAAACTCCATAAAAGGCGAAGCTCACAGTGACCTGAAAACAACTACACGGTGAAAGAGCGCCTCTTAAGAGCGGCATGCGCTAAATCTTCCACTAATGCAGCTCAGCCACTGCAGCGTGTCAACTACATAGACACACATGAACTCTTCCTACTTTTATAGGGCGCCATTACTTTTGTCACTATTACATGGCTAGTCTTACTCGTCTTAATTCATGGATTTGTTTTGGAGCACTTTCTTTCAAAACATTACTATGAAACGACAAAATTTTCACTGAACGTGTGTGTAAAAAGTAAAATAAAGAAGTGATTTAAACTTGACAGCGTAATCCCTAAATAAATTCAAATTCATCAAACTCATCGCCGAATATACGATTTAAAGCCGATCGATCGAGTTTCACATTAGCGAGCAGAATTATAAGTAAACTCAGAAGCTCTTGTAGGATACGAACGTTTTTCCGAACTAACTGGATTGTCACGTTCATCACGTTTCTTGTGTAAACGCTCCTGCGAATGATTTTACGAATAATTTCATTTGTACGCAGTTCGGCAACTGCACCTCCAAACTCCATCAGAGATCACGTTAACTGATAAACTGGATGTTAAAATCTGTTCCTACTAGCAATTGTTCTGGTTTGCATAATTTTGAATAAAGAAGCTAACAGACTTTAGTAAGCAAATTTTACTAGAACTAAGTATATTGCATCACGATGACGTCTGTGAAGTTCATGAGTTTAGTGATAGTTGGTGCTGACACTCGCCTTAATGCTTCCATGATGGACCATTTTTGTTCTCCTGGACAATGCATGTTCCTCTAGTGTCCCCTCATCCTGTCTACTCAGGGGAGCAACTTTATTTTTTGGCACACACACACACACACACACCTTCCCCAGTGTTAAGGGAGCCTTGTCTCACCTCGTGCAGGCGCTTTTTTTGCCGCTGCAGAGCATCCTCGTAGCCCTTTTGCCGCAGCTCACTCAGACTCTCATAGTACTCCTCCGAGTCGTCTCCGTCCGCGAACAGCACCTGGGAGAGGATCTTCCAGCCGCACGTGTCCAGCGCGTGGCCCAGGTACACCTGCAGCTGGTAGCAGAGCGCCTCCGTGTCGCGCCGCGTGACCTCCGGGACCCCGAACAGCACCGACCACATGGCCGACTGCTGCTCCTGCTCGGGGAACGGAGGCAGACACGGCTCGAGGTCCGAGTTGACCGCGCAGAGCTGCGCGTGAGCCGCGCGCAGGTCCTGGAAGGAGAACAGGCCGGCCCAGCTCGAGTCGCCGCCGACGACGACGAGGGGGACGCCGGCGTCCGGGTCGTCCGTGTCGTCCGGAGAACGTGCGTCGGCGATGGCGACAGCGACGGACGCGGGCTCGAGAACCTCGATGTCACCAAGCGCGGCGGTTTTGCTCGGGCTTCGCGTGGGCTTGGATTTATCCGACGCTTTCTCTCGCGCGCTCTTCGAGGCCACGGGACGTTTGTCTTGAAGCAGCAGCTCGCCTTCAGCCACCTCCGTCACCGAGTCCCGCGCCGCCGCGCTGCGCTTCTGCACCGTCCGGTCGTGGCAGGTGACCGCGAACTTGCCCTCGATGTCGTTCCAGGCCACGATGAAGACGAATTTGTGCTTCTCTTTTTCCTCGAAGACGTTCGGCCTTACAGAAACCCAACCGGACTCCAGAGACTCCTCCATTGCGAATGACATCTGACGGTTAGCTAACCGCGGCTAATAACAAAACACCCGCTTTAAACAAACCCCGGGATAAAAACAAAAACAAACAAAGAAAGAAAGAAGGGATCGATGTCGGATGTCAGCTCGATGACGACGTCGCGGTGAAGCGTCTCCCTTATGACGTAACGATAATTTAAAGAAAACCGTCAAACTCTAAACTACAAAACAACCGTGGATTAAAATAAACATCGCGCGCACACTTCAGTTTCCGGCCCGTCTGATACTGAAGCCCGTCTCTCTTCATCCTCATCCTTTCTTTTCTTCTCCTCTTCTCCTCCTTTCCTCTCCACCTGTTCTCTCAAGTACCTGTTTGTTTCGGGGTTTTTTTGTTTTACATACTCTCGCCTTTGTTGTTTGTTCGTTGTTTGTTGTTGTTTTATTGCCTTCTTGCCTTTTGTGTCCCGCAGGCAGAGAGGACAATGCGGGAGTCGACTGGGCTCGCGCGCTGCTCCACTCGGTCACGTGGGAGGATCTGTTTACAAGCGCACGGCGCGTGAGAGTCCTGCCGTGACGTCAGGCGCTCGAGCGGAAAGCAGGGGGCGGGATCAAGGCGGTCGGCTCGAGCGCTCCTTCCTGTCCGCTCAATCACACACACACATACACACACACACACAAAAAGTCCGTTAGAACGTTTGCCGTGACGTCACACACCAGGCTTTTTTTTTTTTTTTTTTTAACGGATCCGTTAGCTAGCTAGCTCGCAGGCTGAAAAAAAAACGGCTCTAGAACAAAGAAAAGCTAAAACTACGTGTAAAAAAGGTCACTAATATAATAATAATAACAATGTCGCTAATGTTGGTCAGTTAAATCCGCGTGTGTGTGTGTGTGTGTGTGTGTGTGTGTGTCCTAACAGCAGCAGCATCCTTTCCTCTCTGCAACAGTCTGTTTTCATCCGACGACTCCAGCCTGTCTGCCTGGTGACGTACCGGAAGTGGAACACATAAACATCCGGCACGTGGGACCCGCACTGTACGTGCTGACGCAATGAAGGATGCGCGAGGGCTCGCCGAAGCATGATAAACATCACATCATATCATATTATAACTCATATTAAACTACATATTATAATCTTATATGAGGAGGAAATGTGGAAAAAAACTTTTATGATATAATCATATTATTGATGACAAAAAAAATGATGTTCTTTAAAACAGAGGTTCTCAGTTTTTTTTGTAGCCCTTTTGACTTCTTTAACTCATTTAAAATAAATGGGTTTTTTTTCTGAAAATAATAATAATAATAACAATAATAATATTAATAATAATAATAACAAAAAATACTATTACTTTTTAATGTATATCGGTATTACTGATGACAATTTTAAAAAAATGCAGGTTCTCAAACTTTATTCACGAAATTTCCGTACACATAGAAATAATAATAATAATAATAATAATAATAATAATAATAATAATAATGACAAAAAATACAATTACTTTTTAAGCTATATCTGTATTACTGATGGTAATAAAATAAAATGCAGTTCCCTTTAAACAGGGCTACTCAAACCTTCTGTAGCCAGGGACATTATAATAATAATAATAATAATAATAATAATAATAACAACAATACATTCAGTTACCTTTTATATCTGCATTATTAATGATTTTATAAAAATGCATGTCCCTTTATACAGGGGTTCTGAAACTTTCTGTAGTCAGGGACTCCTTTAACTTTAACTCCTTTAAAATGTGTATTTTCTGAACATTATTTAAATCTGTAAAACAACATTCGGTGTATTTATTAGAGCCAAACACCTTTTTATTCCTGAACTTTCCACCAACAAAACACATGATGTCCAAACTGTCGTTATTTATTTAGGTCCACTTGTTTTATTGAGTTACTGAGGTAAAATACACCATGCAGGTCTTTTCATTCCCATAGAGCTCAGCCTAACTCATTCACTGCACAGCATTTGCAGTGTTATTGCACATTTATAAGCAGTTATTAACAGACTGACGTACAGTATGACCTTTCAGAATCACTAATGTTTAAAAAAAGGCTTCATTCCTTCAGATGGTTTAATTGAAAGGGTTTCTAACTGCTTTCCAATCAATCATTGATGATCCCTCTCTCTCTCTCTCTCTCTCTCTCTCTCTTCAGAATTCTATCTAATGACATTTCTTCCAACACATGCAGAGATGACAAGCTGCTTCAGATGTCCTTTAAGATCTTAAAACCGGAAGTGGTCGTTAAAAGAGCTTTTTTTTAAGTCCACTAGGGGGCAGTGATCACTTACACATCCGCTTTATAATACAATGATACACAAACTGGTGTGAAAAGAGGAGCTACTGGGACATCTACTTAACAATTATATTTTACAATTTGCAAAATACGTAGTTATTACCCACTGATGTTTTGAAATATTTTAAATAGAATTATGTGCAACTTGAAAGTAAGATTATTCTTATTAATATTATTATTAATATAATCATAATCAGTTTTGTTAATAAAATATTTTTGTCAGTAATAATTTGTTTTAAAATGTTTTATTTTATGTTAAGAAATTTTTTTTAGTTTTTAATGTTGTTTCTGAAAAATAATCAATTTATAATAACAGCAACAATAATAAGAAACAAATACTGAAAATACTTTAATACAAAAAAATTGTTAATGTTAAAATTTAATTTTTGTTAATGATAGTTTTTGATGATAAGTAATAAGGCGAAGAACATCAGCACCTACAGTGTCATGGGCTCTAAAGTTATAATGATATAGTGTTTGGTTGTATGGCATAATGTTACTGAATACCAACAGAAAAGAAGCTCATGCCTTTTTAGCTCCTATCAACTAATAGCTGTGATCATTCATCAAGACCTAACTGTATTCTGCACCTCCTTTCTCCTTTAGGTTTCTTCACAGAAAGCTGTTTTTCAATCATCGAGCCCATCTGGAAGTTGAAATTGAAATGACCAAAACAGGGACCACAATTTCTCTCTTTTTTTGTGATGCATTATATTGAAGTTAAATGCAGACTAAAAGGAGAATAAAAGCAGACAAAAGAGATACATCACATTGATATGTTTAATGAAGCATTAAGTCAACAACAGAATGCAAAACGTCAAGAAAGCACTTGATCGGACAACACCGTTGAAAGCCTGGAGTGTTCGGCGAACCTGGAATTACGAACGACTCCAAATGGATGAATGGTCACGCAGCTTTGCTCATCTCAGCAGCGACGAGTTGTACAGTGCCGTCTAGAGTCATCAGAGAGGTGGAATCGACTCACAGAGCATAGACCAAAATGTCAGCATCGATATCATATGGTAAAAAGCAAAGACCACGGTGCCTCAGCTACAATCATAAATGCACATTTTAGTCTAAACACTGCTTTCACACGCTGGAGAAAAAGAATACAGAGTTTGTTTCGATAGAAAAATGGTCCTGGCAAAAACATGCCAATATGAACATTTCGCTTTTGATTATATGTAACCTAACAGAGAAAGAACGAGTGAGAGAGCGAGAGAGCAAGGTCTCGTCTTTTTCCAATCTCTTTCCTCCCCTCTTCTCTCTCTCTCAGTTTCCCACACTCTGGTGGCACGAATGAGCGTGGGTTTTTCCTTCGTCTCCATATTCAGGACTTGGTTTCGGACTTGACGAACAGTGGGCGCAGCTGTTCCTTAGTGGTGGCCTCCTTCTGCTGCATCAGGTCCGGGTGGCCTTTAGTGACGCCCCAGCTGTCCGGGTTGGACATGGATGGGCAGAACGGGCGGCCCGAGGCGGGCTTCAGCTTCTCCCAGTAATCACGACGGGCTCTGGATGACAAAACAACCACGCGAGTTTCCATTAAAAGTCAAAGCATGGAGTTTTAACACACAATAGTGGAGTTAATCCAGGTATAACAGATCAGGAGAAACATTTGACTTTAACAGGAGACATGAAACAAGTGCATGTTGTTTCACATGTGCTGAATTCTGATACCTCTGATCTGCTTTTCACCAAATAGGGCTTTTCTGCCTTATATTAATAATTAACTCTATTCATTTTGATATTGCTTAAAAGTTGCTTGAGGTTTTACTGGAAATTAAAGGTGTAATGAAAACCTTAAAAGTGCAACATCGATTTTTTTCTCTAGAGGAATCTGGTCGCTTGTTAAGCATTGGAACAAAATGGAGCTTATGTAGAAAAATGGTACACTTTTGTGTCACCTATTTACAATAAACAATGCAAAATTTAAAAAAAAAGTTTCAATTGGTGTTTTGTATAACAGCAGCTCTGACAGCAGTTCTATGTAAGTATAAATGGATAAAATGTATGACATGCTGTTCTTTAATAAAGAAAAAAGTTGTAATCATTGGCAAACTGCTGTGGTTTAAGAGGAAGAAAACAGTTTGGGAGGTGTTATTGTAAAATAACAGCTTAACAGTAACTCCGCATCACATCAGGCCACATTACACCACCCTGTTGTTGATTATTTTCCTAGAACAGCACACCCTGAAGTGCGTGCTGTTATACAAGAGGCATTTTCGCTCACGGACTGACTGACTGACTGAGGAGTCTAGCTAGCTGAATTTCAATCTTGCTACCCTTAGCTAGCAAGCAGTGAGCGATACCAGGGACGTTCTCGGATGTACACGCATCTGCTGACACTTGTGTAACAGCCTTTGGCGTTCCAGCAAAACTTGGCTTTCCTAGTTAAACATACATACTAATATTGTGGAACTTAGAGAATTAATGTGTTAGCACTTTAGGGAATATGTAAGTGGTAATTTAGGGTTACCTGGCGCGGACCCAGGGCTTGGTGTGCATTTCCAGGCCGCTTCCCCACTGGCCGTGCTTCTGCGAGCCCTCGGGCAGGACGCCGCGCTCCGGAGCCAGCTCCTCAGCTACAGCACGGATGTGATAGGGCTCGAACCCACAGCAGCCTCCGATGAAGCAGATACCTGCCTTGTAGGCCTCTCTGGCATACTGCTGCATGTCCCAGCGGGTCAGCACTCTGGGCTCCAGAGCTGTAGGACACACACACAGACAAAGGGCAGAGTTACGGGTGATCTACATGACAAAAACTTCTGAATGAGAGTGTATAAGAATTATGCAATGTGCATGTTTGTGTCACCTTGTTGTATAATTCACAATAATAATAATAATAATAATAATAATAATAATAATAATGAACCAGGCATTTTTAAAATCATACAACACTTGTGCTCCTTCTAAAGTGGTCTCGTTGAGTTTTTATCCAGTTAGTGTTGCTGTAGTTCATCACTGTATTGTGTCCAGCCATAATCTTTCTATTTTAGGTTTAGAAATGTATTTTTTCAAATCAATTCTAATTGTTGTCTTGAGCAAGCTGGCACAAAACGTTCCTTCTGGATCAATAAAGTTTTTTCTCATATTTATCCCGGACATCTATAAGAAGACGTCATTATACAGCGATGTTTAATTCTGAAACCTTTTAATTCACTTCATAAGTAGCTTTTTATTTGTCTGATCACTGATGCTGTAATGTTAGTTACTGGTGATGTTCATTTACCACACAGAGAGGCTGATTACATAACTGCTGGAGGAACAGGCCTAGTGCAAAAAACTTGCTTCACTGTACAAGTACGAGAAAAATACAGCGACTCTGATCCAGAGTAGCAGCCAACAGATTGAGCTCCAACCTTAGAGAAAGACGCTGACGTTTATCTAGGAAAGTAATGCTTAAGGGTCACAGGGCAGAGTGAACATGATCCCTACAAGAAATATAATAAACATTTCAGAGGTTCTGACCTTTGACCTTTAGCAGCACTTACGATTGGTCCTAGAAGTAAGCAATGTGCTTTCTCATGTTTTATGTTTCAGCTTCGTGGGACAAAAATGGATAGCAAAGGAGGACCCAGAGTGAGAGAGGAGAGAATGAGGAACGTGTGAAGGATTAGTTACAGCCAGAGAGAAGAAAAGCTGAAGGGTGGCGTGAAAATATCAGGGGTGGTTAGGGGACAAAGATAGATCTTCAGACGTCTGATTTGCACCTGTTGTTAACTAGGAAAAGAGAGGGAGAGTGAAGTTTATGGACGAAGAAGAAAAAAAAGGAACTGATTCCTAATAGAAAGAGAATGAATGACGTGTGTATGCACACTGCCACGTGGTGCTGTTTGTACGTCACGTTTATTTTCTGCATGGGATAGTAGACAGAGAGGCATATACAGCATTGGTTGATAATGAATGAGTAAATGTTTACCGAATGGGAACTCGGGCAGGTCGATGAAGCCTTGGCAGCCGCAGTCAGGTGTGTGGTAGGCCAGAGGCTGCACCATATAGTGAGCTTTGAGTCCAGCCTTCTCCACTGCCGCCTTCATCATGGACACAGTGTCGACGCAGGTCTTCGGGTCAAAGTGGCAGTTCACACCGACGATGTCAGCACCTGGGGGCAAGAAGGGAACAAGAGGGTGAGTCGAAAGGGGACATTGGCAGAAAGTGTCTCAATATTACTTTTTGGTAACGGTTTATTACTTACTCTCCAATTCTGCAAGTAGCAGAAATTGTTGATACCTCTGGTGAGTTTATGTAGTTAGTACAGTTAGCTTGCTTTGCTAAACTGCCAACAAAGCTAGTGAGTGCGAAGCCTAGCATGTACCACGTAAATCGGAAACAAAAAGTGATGTCTATAAATCGTACAGTTAGCTGTAGGCTATACGTTTTGGCTACTACCATTTAAGGGAAATCAACACCCATAAGCAATAGTTGCTACATGCTCACAAGAGATGAGCTACAAGTGACACAAGCGACTTGTTGCTTGCTTGCTAGTGTGAACGTAGTGTAACGCTGTTAACAAGTTGTTCAGCATATCAGGCACTTGGTTATGAGGTTGGAGGGATGGTCTAATGTGTAAAAGGTGGAATTGTGTGTTGTATGTTTAAGTGTATTAGAGGATATAGCTTGAATATCAATGTAGTCTTATTTTACATAGAAATGGTTTTACTGAGCCAAACAAGGTCATTTGAAAGTGGGTATAATGTAATGTAAGGGTATAATTGGGTAGTTTTTGGCTGCACTGCTTCTGTATTATCTCAAGTAGTCACAAAAAAAAGACATTTAATCCCAATGAGAGTCAAGTCATCAACAAATCACATGTGGAGTAATTGTTCATTCTGCTAAGGTTTATTGAGACTTGTTGACATGTTTTTCTTTCGGCTGCTCCCGTTAGAGGTCACCACAGCGGATGATCATTGGTCCGCATGTTTGATTTGGCACAGGTTTTACGCCGGATGCCCTTCCTGAGGCATCCCTTCCATTTTATCAGGGCTTGGGACCAGCACCGAGAGTACACTCCCAGTGCCTGGGTTCGCTCCCTGCCCAGGAATTGAACCCAGACCACGGCAGTGAGAGTATGTTGACATGTAGAACAGTACATAATAGTAAAATACAGGAGCGGGAGAAAAACAAACAACATACCAGCCTTCACCAGACGGACAGCGCACTCTCCGGGGGAGACTCCATGCATGTCTCCCATTGGTCCAATGCACAGGCTGGCAGCGACGGGTTTCCCAGTGGCCTTCAGGACGTGGACGGCCCACTCAGCTTCCTCCACGTGCTCGAAGTACTGCAGCACGAATCACAACATTTAGATAATGCTAACTCACACACAGTTAAAGCAGTTTTTTTTTTTAATTGTATAGTTAGTCTTGTGTATATTTCAGGTTTAATATTGAGCCGTATTTATCGAGCTGGATATAAATGAATTTTCATCAATCGTTCACATTTACACAAGCAATGTGGTAGTCATGAAAATCCGTCTAGCTCTACCAAACATTCAGCGTGACATGACTGCCTCACCTCGGCGATCAGGAAGTCCACGTTCTTCTTGATGAAGACGTCCATCTGCTTCTTGAAGATGGCCTTCACATCAGTCTCGCTTTTGCAGCTCAGGTAGGAGGGGGTCTGAGAGACTCCACCAGCAACCAGGGCATCGCCCTCATTGGCAACCTCCCTGGCCAGGTCACAAGCAGCCTCGTTGATTTGCGCCCCCTGTGGGCGGGGAAAAGTGGTTATTACAGCGCAACACGAGTACAAGTGCGAGGATATGTTCTAGTTTAAAGATTGATCATAGTTCCCCCTCCCCCCATCATTTCCTTTTCCACCAGAGCTTAATTCAGGTGGTCCAGTACATGAAAGCATTTACACTACAGCATGTTACAGCGTGTAATATCATATGAAGAGACAGCGAAAAGCTGTCCTGATGCCCCTTGCTGCCACAAAACACTGCTTTAATTGCATTTATATCACTTTACTCAAACACAGTACAAATATGAAAAGTCTTACAGTGAAGCCAACAGTGTTGCCTCTGTTCTCTAGTTTGTCGTCGCTGGCGTAGAAGGTAAAAGTCTGCATGACATTTGACCCCGCCCTCAGGAATTCTCGGTGCAGCTGTCGCACTAAGATACAGAGAGAGAAAGTGAGAATCCGTTCACAGCTCTTGACTGCTGAGCAGTCAGTTATCTGGCATTGCACAAATCGAACCGGTCAAATGTACAGTCTTTGATTTGACCTATATGCACTATATATACACACACACCCACACATTTTATAATTACACACATACACACACGTCCAAAAATCAGAGACTACATTGATAATCTGGGATTTTTTCCCTATTTAAAACTGGAAATAAAAGTTTTAGAAATACTCAAGCTTCTGCACTATATCTACATCACTATTAAAATGTACGGAAATTTGTGATAATGATCGTAACTCCTCAAGCCTTATCTCCTTCATTTCTGTTCAGACGACATTCAGATTGGATCAAACATGTCTGCTTTTGGACAACCTTGTGCTCCAGTTGCGCACTTTGGCTTTGAAGATTGAAGAAAACAAGGCAAAATAGAAGCATTTTCACGAATGGTCTCAAACTTTATATAGAATATTTAAGTACACAGTAGGTACTTCCCGGATTCTTCAGAAATATCATACGTGTTCTTCAGAATATGTTGTCTGTGTATCTTTAAAATCCAAACTTATAATAATTGAAGAGCTGTAGAATCTCAGAGAGCACTGACTAACTAGTTAACATCCATAGACGCATCTATTGTGCCAGTCTTGGAAAGAAAGAAACGAGAGGAAAAAAAACAAAAACAACAAAAAAAAAAAACACATTTTGATTCATTTCGGTCATTCATAGCCTGTCCTGTGGTCCAACAGTGCAGGCTAGGAATAACCGAAATGGATTAAAATGTGTTTTTTCTTTCTTTCTTTTTTCACCCGTTTCTTTCTTTCCAAACTTGACATCTTGTATACAACCATTACAGTGGTCATTTCTATGTCCTTGAAAGACACATTAAAGACAGGCCAAAATCTATATTTTTTTTTAATCTTTCCTGCCTATATCTTTTACAGTGGATGGAGCAACCAAGCATCATCCATAACTATACATTTTATTGTATTTGATTTAAGGAAGCTTTTAAATCTAGCGTGTCTAATCCTATCTGCAAAAACAGGTTGGTGTAGCTGCAGGTTTTCATTTCAACCAATCAGAAACCACATTCCTGATTCTTAGACTTCAGCTGATGATCAAATATGGTGCCTTCTTGATTAAAATTAAAACCTGCAGCCTCAGCAGCTCTCTGTGGATAAAACACAGGCTAAATAGAGGTTGTTTCTGGAGATCTTTGTGCTCCTCTGCTAATCCAGCACACTTGATGGTTCGAACAGTAAAATCAGGTGTGTTGGAGCTAAATTCTTCGGGGCGCAAGATCTCTATCTTTACATGTGCAAAATGGTGTTTTTGGTGATCCATAGTGCTTCAGGTATTTCATTTTTTTAAAACTTTTATCAGGTTTGCACATACACAACATCTAACTCCTTAACATGTGCGTTATTGGGGATACATTTTATAGCATTTGATGGATGTTTTGCTAAATATGTGCTTAACACCAATATATAAAAAATAGTTAAGATGAAGGGAGTTTGACAAATCTGCAGTGCAATACAACTTTACTGATTATTGATTTCTTTACTTATTTTGGAGGAATTCAATTTTCAAGCTAGTGTTACATCATCTAAACTTTAAGAGTGGAATGTCAAGGATTTTAGACAGAACTTCAAAATGCAAAGGTGATTTGTATCATCTTAGGCTGCAAAATTACCCTAAGGGGTGGCGCATAATTACGCATGGCACAAATGATACAGTGACTAAAATCAACATGGACGTGAGTTTTCACAAATCTGCACGAACTGTTTAGAACTTGGACTTTCTTTTACGGATAAAACGTGACACTCACCCGCTTCGGGGTGCTCAGCTGCAGCTTCAGGAGTCCAGGGTCCGGCTTTGACGTAGCCTCTCTTCTCCAGGGCGAAGACGAAGCCGCCGTCTCCGATCACAATCTCGCCTGCATTCAGGCGTTCCAGGATGCCCTGCAAACAAAACAAACAAACAAACAAACAAAATCAGAAAAAAACTAAATCAGTATCAAAGGTATAGTGTGGGTTTATTGTGAGAATTCCTTTAGATGGATTCTGGAGAATAACTTTTTAGAAGTTTGCGTGCGTAAAATACAAAAATCAGAAAAGGTTCTGCAAAATATCCTCACCAACACGCAACACTCATTCCCACTGCATGGTCACACTAGTTTACCTGCTTTGTTTTTTTGCAAAGCACCTCCTAAATGAAGAAGTCTGAAAGATTCATTTACCTTCTTTGATCCGACGGGTGCCATTTGTTTTGGAGATCTTTGGTCTTGGAGGGGATGTAAAGTGAATATCGGAGTGACTCGAACCCTGGCCTGACACTCTGATAAAAGCAGAAGCCAAACCAGCTTTTTATATCTCGCTGAGCAGGAGGAGGTGGAGGAGGAGTAGTGGGTGTGGCGCTCACTCTAACCCCTTTCTCCCTCTGCGTAATGAGTGATGCAACCATGTCTCCCGCCTCCTGTCTTTTCGAAATCCAGTGGACTTATCTATGAATTGACGTGGAATCCTGCGCACGTGTTTATTTAGAGGTCTCAGGTTGCAGAGCAAGCAGAGTTAAAGTTCAAATTAAAGCACACACTTTTGACACTGCAATTTTTTTTATTTATTTTTGTTTGTTTCTAAGAGCCTACAACAGAAATGCTTTCTGAGTTTCGAGGTTGGACAAATCAAGCATTAAAATCATTTTTGTAGTGATTTCATGACCTACAATTTGATGATCAGCAGGTCCAAAGATCATCACAATGGCCTACTCTTTTTTTTTTTGCCCACTTGCAAAATACATGATAAAATGGTGCTGACAAGCCAGAGATATTTCAATGCAGAGAAAAAACAACTTAATTGCATGTACCTTTTTGTCTGCATGCTGTACAAGCTGATTAAGCCACTTTAAGCATGCATGGGAGTGGATTATACATTTGATTCTTGCAACAGATTGACTGACCATGGATGTGCTCACTCTGGCATGGGTCACAGGTCAAAACCTTTCTACACACAGTGCACCAGAGGAAAGCAAATATTTAGAAGAACTGGTCAGAATGTCTCGTATTTGCCCACACACATCCATGGCCATAATTTCATTTGCACTCATAACAGTTGTTTAGATGGTTTGGGTGCATGGTTTAATGACCTAACCAAAAAATTAACCCTGACTTCAGCTTCTTTTCTAATTTTGCACCGTATATTATGAGCGGCTGTCCACAAAACTGACATTACACATAACCACTGAACAAGGAAAATATGAAATATGTCAAAAGCTGTTCAATTTGTCATGCTCTGCAGTAATCTATGTTACAGAAAAGTTTCAAATATGAATAATCACACTTCATGCGTTATGTTTCACAAACTGGTCACATGTAGTGCATGTCTTTTTCTCATGTGATTTTTTTCACATGTTAATTTTTCACGTATTTATTTTTCATACATAATCACACATTTGCAGTTTCAGGGCATAACCTGGTCAAATGCACATTCCATGAAAGGCTACCTTATAGCAGTTCAGAAGTATTGATATGCTGTCAAGGTGCTAATAATTGTATTTCTTTCTGGATTTGTTAAACTTTTTTCTTTTCCTGTTTGAGCTCTGATCTTTAAAGAACACACAGCATGCACAGTTTCTAAATGCCCACTTTGGCTTCTACCTCACTCAGCAAATAAAACATGGTTGCTGGTTATCTTCAGTTGAAGGTACACAGCTGTCTGCATAGATCTCTGCACACACACACACACACACACACACACACACACACACACACAGTCTTGTGAAAGACACACAAAAAATGCACAACAGATTGCATACAGATGCAAATGCTTTTGCTCACTCAGACATGCAAAACATTTTTTATATTAAAAACCAGCAACCTGGACATGAAATAAAGGCAAAATTCTGGAAGCAATTCAGTGTAGGGGTTAAGTACAGTGACCATGAAGGACCGCATGATAAGACTCCCTCCCCCCTGCCACCAGTTGTCAGCGCGGCTTTCCTGTACTGACCTGTTTAGACTGGATCTTACACACCAACTGGTCCTGAACACTCTGCAGCTACGGCTCCAGTTGCATCCAGCAGCAGACACTTTAACACAAGAGACATTGCAATGGGATCAGTTACAAGTCCACATGCTTCGCTTTTTTATACTTCAGACAGATATAATGAATTTGGACAGGATTTGCAGGAATATTTGTGCAACTGTTAAAAATTACAAATGCACAGGAGATATAATATATAATGCATGTTCTATAGATACAATATAATGTTGATGTTAGCTAGATTAATATTTTGTGGGCACAAATTTCTGAGGCATAGCGTTAGACCTAATTTAACATTGTAAAACTTTTTATTTTGAGAAAAACGTCATGGCTGAATCCATGTTCACTTATATACCAGTCAATTGTCACCTACATTCAAGTGTACTGTACTGTGCATGCATTCATGTCTCTGGACTCAGACTCATGTCTACTCATATATCATGTCATTTGCACTGTTTGTCACTTGCACATTTCTGCCATCCTTGCACTATATCACTCATTGCTACATTGCTATTTGCACTTCTGGTTAGATGCTAACTGCATTTCCTTGCCTTTGTACTTGTACACTGCAGAATGACAGTAGAGTTGAATTTAATCTAATGAAATATAATTTTAATATAATTTAGACCATGTGGCTGTTTCTTGATTTGATTAATTTTCTATAACAGTAACTGTTTATATGGTGAAGATGTTCGGATGGAGTCTTCAGTGTCAGCACTTAAAGCTGTAACTTTTCACCACAGGATAGACGGCTTTGCACTCTGCAGGTTTTCAGTAACATGACAAGCCACATTTTTTTGTCCTATTAACGTCAAGATAAAGAAAAAAGAGTATGGTATAAGTGGAATAAAACACTTCGGGATGTTCTGTTATAAGAAAATAACTAACTTTAGTCTGGTAACAGTAACATCTCTTGATCACCACCTTGTCATTGATTACTTTCCTATAACAGCACATCCTCAAATATTTTTCTTCTTTTTTACCACAGCAATTTGCCAGTGATTACAATTTTTAAATTTATTAAACAATCGTGGTACTTTTTATCCATTTATAGTTACATTTTATGTTGTGGAACGTCCATGAAACAAGTTAGTTCCTGTTATCACTTATGTTATAGCAGCTATAAACAGTCTGAATTTCTCTCGATGTTAATAAGATAAAAAAAAAAAAAAAAACATACAGCGCAAACTCCTCAGTCCTGAAGACTTTTCCATATCAGAAATCTTACAGCTTAATCCAAGAACAACACGTTATACTTTTTATCTGTTTATAGTTACTTTTAATATAGTGCACATTCTCGAGACACAAGAGGTTTTAATGAATTTCATAAAAGATTGAAAGCTGAATGTGGATTTTGGATGCACAAATAGGAAAACAATGCTAACATGCACAACAAAAAGAACTGAGTGTAAGGCTGAATCTCCCAAACTAGTCTCTATTCACTACTTAGTGCACTATTTTGTGAGTTCTGTCATTTTGTAAGCATAGTGGAGAACATATAGCACAGAGTACTTAACTGCTTAGGGTTAGTGTCTATATGCAAAATACCCTTCAAGACATAGATAATACAGGGTGTGAATTAACTCTGCTAATTTATTATAAATCTGCAATACAAGATTAATTCAACGTTATATTTGGAAATAAAAACTCGGTTAACGTGGACACAGTTCTGACTTGCTACAGCTTAAGTGCGCCAGTGCGCATGCGCGGAAAAAGCAACGCGAAGGAGGGGGTGAGGTTCAGCTGTGCGCGTGCTGCAGAGACAGGAAAAGTGAGCGTCTCACAGAGACCTGTGCAACATGTCCAGACTTTTAAACACACTTCATGCGCAATTAAGAAGAGATTTCAACTTCTGCAGGAAGCTGAGGGGAGTCACAGTGCGGAGTTTAAGCTGCACACTGCGGAAAGAAGCTGAGGAGAAAAGGTAATGACAACACAAATCAGTTCTCAGGTTGTGTGTGTGTGTGTGTGTGTGAGTGAGTGTGTGTGTGTGAGTGTGAGAGAGGTAAGTGTGTCTTGCAAGGCTGATGGAATATTTAAAAAGTGGAAAAATATCTAAAAGTGATACTTCTAAATCATGAGTCAGATTTATTATTATTATTATCATTATCATTATTATTATTATTATTGTTATTATTAAATTATTGAGTAACTGTGGCAACTGTTTTGAGCCTCCAGCATTACACAGACACTTCCCTCCATGTATAATGTATCCATGAACCATGTATAATGTTCTGTGTAATCACTATTAATCTATGAACATATTGATTTATCTATAAGACAGCATTTTATTCTATGCACTGATACTGCTGAGTCAGCTGAAGCAGTGTTATCACTGAATGCACCAGTTATCAGTGTAACCTGTGCTCAAACATCTTCCATCATTTCGACACTTTTTCCCATTAAAAGTAACTCTGACCAAGAATGCTTTAGAATTGTAATGAATAAGTGGTTTAAGAGATCCTAAGCTCTGTATTGTGTATATTTTTAATTGTTACAATACATCTGGCACAATATTGAACAAATAGCTCACTCAAGTCTATACAAAGTATACTATACAGTCTATCCCGTACAATCCATACAATCTATACTGTACAATCCATACAATTAATACTATACATTCCATACAGTCTGTACTGTATAATCCATACGATCTATTCAATCTATACTGTACAATCCATACAATTAATACTATACATTCCATACAGTCTGTACTGTATAATCCATACGATCTATTCAATCTATACTGGACAATTTATGCAATCTATACTGTACAATCCATACCATCTATATTACACAATCTATACAGTCTATTCTATACAGTCTATACTATACAATTCATACTATCTATACTGTACAGTCTATGCAAGCTATACAATACAATCTATACAATCTATACTATACAATCTATGCAGGTTTATGTAAATTATGTTCATGACAATGTTCTACTGTTGTTGTTTTTTTTTCTTTTTCATATTTTTATCATTGTTGTTATTTTATTTGTTATTATTTATCTTCCATTTTGTACTACAGCATCCATGGGAATGTGCAAACTAAGAATTTCTTTGTACAGGGAAGCTTGTGCATATGAGAATAAAGTTCCTGAGTCTTGAACCTGACTTGGAGTCAGCTTTAATTAAGTCCAGAGATGCCAGCCTTTATTAACATCATCATCATCATCATTTGTTCATTCATTCAGCTTTATCCTGGTCAGGGTTGCGGTGGATCTAGACCAGACCTCTGGAACACTGTGTGTGAGGGGGGAATACACCCTGGAAACACCCTACAGTCCATCACAGGCCACCATGTACACACACACAAACGAACATTCACACACTCATTCGCACCTAGAGCCAATGCAGCCTCACCAATTCACTGAGCATATTTTTTGGAGGTGGGAGGAAACCGGAGAACCCAGAGGAAACCCATATAGACACGGGGGAGGAGAACATGGATAAAAAGTAGCTATGAGCTTGTATCTCCACAAATAGTTTCTGTTTTATTTCCCAACATTCTCAGTCCTCTCATCTTTTCTTTCTCTCAGCGATGGAGGTGTAGGAGCTCTGGGAAAGAGGCTGAAGGATACAGCTGAGACTCTGATCATCGGAGGAGGATGTGTCGGTGTGAGTCTGGCCTACCACCTGGCCAAAGCCGGACAGAAGGATGTGGTGCTTCTGGAGAAGTCCGAGCTGACTGCTGGATCCACCTGGCACGCTGTAGGTCTAACAAAGGGTTAAACAATTCTGTACAAGATTGTACTATTTGCTGTGCGGTATTTGTATTTTGCTTGATTATACACACGCTTGAAGACTTGATGGCCTTTAAATGAGCAGTTTGTAATTTCTTAGACCTTTTCTGGATGAATTGCAATTGCATTGAAAGACTGGACCTGACAAACATATTCGGCAAATTGAGATTTACAAGGTTCTAGCTGGCTTTTTTTTTTTTTGTTATTTACTGAATATTGCATTTCATAGTATTAAAAAAAATCTTAAAGTCACCAAATTTAATTAAATGAATAGAATTTTTATGTAAAATATCATTGATTGAATTATAATTCCAAGGTTTTGTAATCATTTTCATTTCTAATTTAAATAGAAATCACAGTTCTGTTTTGCATGACACTGTGTAGTCATAGAAGCCCCGCCCTGTGTTGCAAGGCTTGCAACCTGATTGGCTCTTACAATTTTTGACACACCACCACTTGTCAGATTTTTTGATGAATTTTTTTTAGCGTCTTCTGTTTTTTAAAAAAGGGCAGCAAAACCACTAGTGACAATATTTGCAACAGTCTGAACACTCAGATTAATTCCCCAAAAAGGAATTAAAAAACCCACATTTTACAAATTTATGGTAAGTTATGGTAAACTGATTAATGCATAATGTAATCGTCAGTACAAGAACTATTAGAACTTAAGCTTGTAAGCAGTTATTTCTAGTAATAAATGACCTTTTTGGGCTTTATTCAGGGTGATGGTGCTGACAGGATGATGATCATGTAACGATGATGGTGTTTCTGTCTGCAGGCTGGACTGACCACATACTACCATCCAGGGATCAATCTAAAGAAGATTCATTATCACAGCATTAAGCTGTACGAGCGGCTGGAAGCAGAGACGGGCCAGGTAAGACATTAAAGAGCAGCTTCTAAATGATGGGAAATGTATCCAATACTCTTAAAAATAAACTCATCAGCTTTTACTACACAGAGTAATTTGCATGCATAGATGACAGACATTCTTTTAAGAACCAGGAACACACACGTGTGTGGAAAAACTGACAAAGCAGAGCTAATTAAAGCTGTCTTTTAACTGTCCTGCTTAGTACACAAAGCCAAATAAAGACTCTATCTTCACCCGAATATCTTTTATGTCTGATGTGAAGAGAAAAACGGCAACCAAACGTTGGACAGCAACTTGCTGGCTTGTTGTCAAGGGCACAAACACGATGTGCTAAGACACTTTCTCAGAAAAGGATAATGATTATGTGAGTCGTCCCTCTAGGTGGAAATTTATATACTCATTTGTCTGTTTTGATGCATTTAACCAGCTAACTAGCTCACAATACGTTATTATATTACATGAGCTACCACTTTTTAGCCTACTCTGGGCAGCCACAACATGGGACTGGGCATCACACTGGAGTTTTGGTGGACTAGCTAATAAATTTATGATTAGGATTTGTTCAGGCTGCTAAAGAACCAAAACCATTTAACCATTTAACCATTTTTGTTGTTGCCACAATAATAAAAATGGAATACTTTCTACCACATATTAGTAACATTTATAGTTGGAAAATTTTTATATTTTAGAAATATTTTTAGTTCTCCAGATGTCAGTTGAATGGTTCTTTAGGAACCCAAAAAATGGTTCTTTTTATTGCCTCCCTTTAAATCAGTCAGTTCTTCCTTCATTCTAAATAACCTTGACAAGATTTCCAAACATGTTTCATTATAAGGAATGCTGCAGCAATGACATGACAGTAATGTAAAGTATTGTTCCAGGCAGTGGGCTTCCATCAGCCAGGAAGTGTGAGGATCGCCTCGACCTCGGCCCGACTGGATGAGATGAAGTACCAGATGACCCGCACTCACTGGCACCCCACACCACAGTTCCTCATCGAACCCGAGAAGGTCCAGGAGCTCTTCCCTCTGCTCAACATGGACAAGGTGAGAGAGGAGCAAACTCGGTGCACACTGCATGATTTTAAACTACATTCTCCTGTCACTGAACAAAAGGTTGGGATTTAAGACAAATCGTGAAGAGTGAGCATTTCTGCAAAGAGATGCCTCAATATTTTCTGGAATTTTTGATATAATTGAGGATAAATAATGTGAAGAGGAACAAACAGTGCAAATCTCATGGCTAAAGCTACTCTGCTTCCTGTTATCTAGCTAATTGAACTTTTACAAGAGATGTTTGGCATGTGGTGTTCAGAAATCTGAATTTTTTTAATGTGAATTTGAAGCTTTCTTTTAGGACCGATAATGCTTTTTTGGCAATCCCACTTTTTCTTTCTTTCTTTCTTTCTTTCTTTTTCAAACACTATGTTTCTAAAGTTTCATTTTGTCAGTCACATATACAGTTAAAACAATGAGATTCTGTGATCAGGTTCTCTGGGAATCCCTTCTCCAAGTGAAAGATTTTATATAATGTGTGTGATGTATCTTGTCTTGCCACTATGTCCACATGGCAAAACAAATCACAAGCAAAAACACTATTGTATCGTTCGAGCACTACAATAATTTAAAGATTTTGAGTCATGGAGTGTTCAATATGCTTAAAACCTTCTCTCTCTCTCTCTCTCTCTCTCTCTCTCTCTCTCACACACACACACACTTTTTAATATATATATAGTACTGTGCAAAAGTCTTAGGCACCCTGTTTTTTTTTTTTTTAGTACAAACTTTGTTTTAGATTTTTATTTTATGATTTCTGCCTGATTGATTCAGTACAAAAACATTTTAGATTCCAAGCATTAGTTTTCCAGCACAAAATGAAATGTTCCAGAAAAATGTTTGTATGTCAGTAAAGAAAGCAGCAGATTCCATAAGAGACACTTTTCAGACAAAAAACATAATGAAGGCTGCCGGGTTTCGCTGCAGAAATAAGAAGCGAGTCGACAGTCAAAGTCTCCAGAAGAACTGTGGCTGCTTCTGCAAGATGCTCAGTAACACTTACAGCTCATTTCCTTATAAAACTGCACATATTGTACCTGACAATACTATTTTTTTTTAAAAAAGCGAAGGATCATCACACCAAACATTGACTTTGTTTCATTTATTACTGTTTACTGCTCTTTATAGTATTTTTTTAAATGTAGAAACATATAATTTCATTATTTTTGAAGGCATCTTTGCTCTACAGCATTTCTTTGCATGTGCCTAAGACTTTTGCACAGTACTATATATTTTAGACTGAAAGATTTTTGTGCCACTTTTTAATTCAAGAAACCAGCACCAACATGTGGTTTGGGTACCAGTTTATGCTGGGCTTCACTACTCTGTTCTGTTACACTATAAGTTTCCTAATCTAGAACTTACCAGGAAAAAATATGCATTTACTCCTTTTGTGAAAATGAGCAGTGTTTGTGTTTTTGGTGCTAAGTGTGCTGATGTCCTGAATGGCATTCCTTCATAGCTCAAATGCGAAGAGTACAAGTAAACATGTAGTATACATGCAATATTAATAACTTTTTTAATGCTAGATAAGCAATTTGATATGAAATTTTACTACCAGGACACAGCTGTGCTTCCTTCTGAATTTGCGTCTACAAGCTGAAGATAAAGTACTAAAAAATCAATTGAAAAAGAAAGAAGTTTTATAAATCAAATAATATATTATGGACTATAAAGTTGTCTCTATCTATCTATCTATCTATCTATCTATCTATTTTAATGTCAGCATCATTGTTTTCTCTCTTCCTCAGGTGTTAGCAGGTCTCTACACTCCCGGTGATGGACACATCGATCCGTACTCTCTCACCATGGCTCTCGCCGCTGGAGCTCGGATGTATGGCGCCCAGATTTATAGCCCCGCCCCTGTGACCGGTCTCGTCCCCACACCCGATGGCAGATGGGATGTCCAGACGCCTCACGGGACCATCCGTGCCAACCGCATCGTCAACGCCACAGGTCAGTACTACAACCTGCTTCAAAGATCAGATAAATTCAAGATCGTGTCAAATCGACAACACTCCAATCCAGCTAATTCAGTAATCCATGAAGAACGAGCCCCAGCACTGAACAGCATAGAATTCATTCATTTAACTTTTACTTCTTGCAATTAAGTGATTATTCTAAACTAGCATTATCACTAAAGGTTAAGTTTGTTTTTTTTATACACATTATGTGACCTCACAAGGATGGTGTGTATGCATGTGAGTGCTTTTTTTTTTTTTTTTAATTTACCAGGTCTTTGTGAGATTTTTTTCAACACCATCCTAAATGTGGCATTTGCGTAACAAACTACAGCTGCTGTTTGCACATTTTTTTCTCTGCTCCTGCCTCTCTCGTACTCTTGTTTTATTTTTATGGCTCCTTGCTGATTGTAGACCTGCTGTCAATTTGCTTGGCTGAACCGTTTCACACAGGCTGGATTGAGGTTTCATGTAGCCGCCTTCCCTATCAGCCAATCAGGTCTCACCAGTGAACCAAGCCAAAAAAATGCACAAAAAAATAAAAATGGCAGTGTGTAAAACTGTTCCGTTTATTTTGGCATGCTCTTAGTTAGCGAGGCTGGTGAGAAGTAATGTGTCAGCTCTAAATATTTCGAATCAAAAAATGGTAAAGCATGACCTTCTTTCTCACTCTCAATAAATGTTCCTCATTTTCTTCTTCCTCAATAACCTTGACTTCTTGACCCTATAGCTCTCTTTACGTTCTTCCCTTCACGCTTTAGTTCTGACTCTCCATGTGTTCCTCTAAGACTCGCTCCTCACTTTGCTTTCTAATTTTGTCCCCCGGACCTGAAACCTAAAACGAGAGAAAGTACATAACTAAGTTGTCGGACCTGCTCTGTTACGTTTCAGTTAGAGAGCTTGTTTTTTTCACCCTGTTTACACACCAGCACAGCACATCTTGCAGCTCAATCTATTGGACTCTTCTTTTAAATGACTTGATGAATTAGGGTCACAAGCTGTAAATTGAATTTTTACTCAACTGCACTGAAACTACGATGATTTTTTTTCAGCTAACGCAGCAGTCAGACTGAAAATGAATTAAATTTGTGCTGCAGAAAAGCCAGTTCGCTGAACAAGAAAAGGACACTGGTCGTGACAGATGCACGTTTGTTGGTAGTAGCCATTACTTTTGCATCTCTTCAACTTTATCTTTGTATTTGTGTACATATTATAAGATAACACTGGAATAATCCCAGCTGGAAAATTCCAGTGTTACAGCAGCAGACAAGGGACAACATAAGACAAAGATCAAAGATAATTATAGCAGTAAATACACAATATGGTCCATATTATGTATTTGCGGCCTGGACACATGGCTTATGTAAATAAAACGAGTAAACTGATGGAGCACTGCCCAAATGGAAAACTACCTGACAGATATCCTTTGATTGTGTGTGTGTGTGTGTGTGTGTGTGTGTGTGTGCGTGTGGGTGTGTGGGCAAGGAATTAAACAGCGCCTGTGTCAACTGGCCTTGCCTGTAAGGAGAAAAAAAACATACTCCCCTTCCAAAATTCCAAAGGTTTTACATAACAAACATTTTTCTTTCTTTCTGGCTGCGCACTGACCTACATACTGACCTACATACTGACCTATGTACTGACCTATGTACTGACCTATGTACTGACCTATGTACTGAAATACTGATTTACTTACATACTGACTGACTTACTGGCTTATGTGCTGACTGACTTGCTGACATACTTTCTTATACTGACGTACTGACTTACTTCTTGATTTACTTACTGGCTTGTGTACCGATTTACTGACTTCCTTACTGAATTACTGACTTCCTTACTTACTGACTTACCTCCTGACTTACGTACTTACTGACTTACTTATTGACATAACTCTGTGATTTACCTTACAGCCAAACTACTGTCAGAGCTGCCGTTATAGAAAATTAATCAACACCTTCTGACCAATCAGAATTTGACAATTCAGCAATGCTGTGGTCCAAACCATTTTAAAAGAATGTCTTCAGAAAAACAGAATGCCCAACATCTGTTTTAATATCTGATCTATCAAAACGGAGTTACATGTGCAAAATTAATTTTTTTGGATAATTTAATGCACATTTAATGTTAAGTTATTTAACTGCTATTCAGCATTTTACGTGACAAATACTCTGAGTTGTACTGCAGACACAGAAGGCACCATATTGCAGGATTAAACCCATTAAACCATTTTTTTTCTCTAGCGTGTCGGTAAGCTTCTGAGCGATGTGAACGATTTATTTTAACAGATTGGTCTCTGAGTGCCAACTTTGGTATGATTACACACACCCTACACACCTCCATATGCCCTACAAACTACTCACAGAGAGAGCGAGAGAGAGAGAGAACGTGGATACGGACAACTGCTCAGTCAGTGAGGAGGTTACCTCAGATCACTTTAGAGCGTTATATAACCAGAGATAATCATTCAGCTAGAGGCACAAATGCGGTTTTTTTTTTGTTTTTTTTTAGAGCCTGAGCTGTCGGTGTGGCAGTTAAAAGCTTAACCATTGCCTCATGTCCTGGAACTTTATGAAGCTTTTCTTGTTTTTTTTTTTTTTTTTTTTGGACATTTTACACATCATCATCTTTGCACAAAGAAATAGGTTGGTGATATGACTGATGATATATGATAGTGGTGTTGCATTTTAAAAAAATCGATACTTTATCTAATGTTTACAAAAAACAAATGTATTTTTATCTTATATTTAAACAAACATTATTTAAAAAATTCAAAATATTGAAGACTAAAATAAGAAAGTAAATCTGTAAAAATTTTTATAATTTTGCAATTTAAATATCAAGTACAAAATTTTAACATCAAATCAGTCAGTCTGTAATTACGTCTGAGGTCTGAACTCAACCCTGAATACAGCCCTTAGGAGTCTTCTTTTACTTTTAACTAAAAAAGGGCATTTTCATTGGTCACCACATTGATCCAGGATTATGACTTGTTGGCGGCTAGAACCCGATCCCAACTTTGCTTGATTTTGAAGGTAGAATGTATATTCTTGTAAATATTATATTAAAAACTGAAACTATTAGACCAAAATATTCATGCTAAACTCATTTTTGACTGAAATGCCTTATAATGCTCCATAGATGTTCATGATCTCATTGGTGCACAGGTTTCTGGGCACGGGAACTTGGCCAGCTGGTTGGTCTGGAGCATCCCACCATTCCTGTCCATCACCAGTATGTGGTGACGGCGACAATTCCCGAGGTGAAGGCCCTGAAGCAGGAGCTGCCTGTGATCCGGGACCTGGAGGGTTCGTACTACTTGCGTCAGGAGAGAGATGGCCTGCTGTTCGGCCCCTATGAAAAGGAGGAGAAGATGGTGCTGCAGGACTCGTGGGTCCGAGATGGAGTCCCTCCAGGTACCAAGAACCAACCAGTGTGATGTGACTCCCAGTGGGAGTGTTCATTCTCTCATTCTATAAAGCCTCAGATTATTAGACCTTGAATCTGTACTTTGAACAGAACACGGTTTATGAATTCAAAATGCTTTTATGTTTATAGAATGTTTATTTATTCAAAATGTTTATCAACCTCTAACTAGGTTTTGGTAAGGAGCTGTTCGAATCAGACCTGGACCGCATCATGGAGCACGTGGAAATGGCCATGGAGATGGTTCCTGTCCTCAAGCACGCCGACATCATCAACATCGTGTCCGGACCGATCACATACACCCCGGACCTGCTGCCCATGGTGGGGCCACATCAGGGACTCCGCAACTACTGGACCGCCATCGGCTTTGGGTAAAAACGCACCATTGTGGCCATTTTGAAAGTGTTTATTAATACTCTGTAAATTATAAAATCATTAGCTGTCTACGGTCTGCTTCTTAAAATACAGTGCTGTGGAGTACTCAAATCTGATTGCTCACAAGGTGTTGACTGATTTTCAATAACAGCGTCTCTGACAGAAGTTCTGGCTGCCAGAAAATCGCTGGTTTATATTAATGCACTCCTTCCAATATGTTATCAGAGGTATAAGAGGAATAAAACGCTTTGGGACATGCTGTTATTGGAAAATAATCAACTTCAAGGTCAAATTGTATCCCAGAACCTTTTACAAAGCAAAATATATGTTTTTGTAAATATCTAACCAGATGACTGAATGATTTTTTTGGGACATGTGATAGGTATGGTATCATTCACGCGGGTGGAGTTGGAAAGTTCCTCAGTGACTGGATCATGAGCGGTGAGCCTCCTTATGATCTGATTGAATGCGACCCAAACCGCTACGGCAAGTGGACCACCGTGCCGTACATGTGTGCCAAGGCCAGAGAGTCATACGGCTTTAACAATGTGGGTAAGTTTAAAAAAAAAAAAAAAGTCACAAGCACAATCTAAACATGGCAGTGTGGTATGCTTACAAGATACAACTTGGCTTTATAATATTCAAGATTCAAGATTTTTATATGTCACATACACAATTATATACAGTATATAACTTGCAGTGAAATGGAAACCTGGCCTACTCCTCTTTAGACTGTGCATTAAATACTAAAATAAAGTTAAAATTTAAAAATCAGAAATGAATAAGATAAGAAATATTAAATATATGTACATGAATGTGCAAAACCGATGTACAAAATATGCAGGGAATGTGCAGGTGGTGTAATGGATTTCTTTCTCTCTCTCTCTCTCTCTCTCTCTCTCTCTCTCTCTCAGTGGGTTACCCTAAAGAGGAGCGCTTTGCTGGTCGCCCCACTAGCAGAGTCAGTGGGCTCTATGAGCAGCTGAAAGATAAATGCTCCATGGGCTTCCATGCAGGCTGGGAGCAGCCACATTACTTCTACAAGCCAGGAGATGACGTGGGCTACAAGTATAACATCCACCTTTCCACATGAACATGAACACTACAGCATGATGTTGTCTTGATGTTTGGTCACCTCTACACATTACTATTAATTAGTACAATTTTCTCTGATATATGAGATAAATGTGTCTGAGATATTTTTGGCCATGCACAGACCCAGTTTCAGAAGAACAAACTGGCACGGACCAGTCGGCCGAGAGTGCAAGCTTGTAATGGAGAAAGTGGGCGTTATTGACCTTTCACCGTTTGGAAAGTTCATGGTCAAAGGGAAGGATGCGCACAGGCTGCTGGACCGACTGTTTGCCAACACCATGCCGAAGGTGAGAGGCAGAAGATGAAACAAAAGGGCGAGATCTGCAAACTGTTCACCACTGTTTCTACGTTTCCGTATTTCCACATTTTTTTCCTTGTTTTCTGCCATGTTTTCTGCCATGGGAATGTCTTCAGAGTAGAAGGCTTTGTGGTTTCCTGTTTTGTTGTTTTGTTTTCAGGCTTTGTTGTATACATGTCAAGCTGCATTTTATTGTCTTATTAACTATGAGAGAGAAAAAAAGAGAGGTTGGTGAGAGAACTAATTTGTATTGCTTAAATTAAGAATAAAAATAGTGTTGGAAAGTTGAGGAACAAAACCCTTTGGGGCGTTCTGTTTTTGGAAAATAATCAACTTCAGGGTGGTGACGGTGACTCTGCTTCATCACACCACCCTGTCGTTGATTATTTTCCTGTAACAGCACACCCCAAATGTTTTAATGTAGTATTCAAAGCCTAGAAATTCATTCCTAGTGTGTATGACAGTGCCTCTGGTTTTGAAGGTTAGTTGAAAGTTGTTTTTACTGCTGTTATTATTGGGTTTTTTATTATGTTGAATTACAAGAAAATTCTAAGGACCTGTCTATGTAATGTTTAAACTGATTGTCATCTTTATATCTTTACATACACATGCTTTGAATGGTGTAGCTGTAGTTTAAATATTATTCTTTGTTGGTTTTTGGGAACTCATGGTGTTCTGTGAGCTTTATGTTAGTATGTGATGATGACGTCAGTTCGGTTACTGCTGCACAGGTGGGCTTGACTAACATCAGTCACATGCTGACACAGAGGGGGCGTGTCTACGCTGAGGTCACCATTACCCAGGTCGCACCTGGAGAGTTCCTGCTCATCACTGGCTCAGGGTCCGAATTGCACGATCTGAGGTTGGTCTCTTGCAAGCAATTTCTATTTTTTTTTTAAACCTTGCTAATATACATTTACATTTAATTAACTGACATTTAATTGATCCAAAATGACTTCCATGTGAGGCAAAGTACAACACAGAGTTGACAGTTAAGGGGTCCAACACTGGCTCTCTGGCAGTCCTGGGAATTGAGCTCACAACCTTCCACTCACTAGCAGGATCTAGTTTTTTTTTTAACCCCATGTTACTAGGTATAATATTCAATTACACAAAAGATAGTGAGACAAATATCCATTTGCACAAGAATTGCAACACTTCCTGATTTTGCGTCTTGCCTGTAGACGACCTTTTGATCTAAGTTTGTAATCTTAACCTGATAATATCCTCTGGGTCAAAGTATGTAGCATTTCAAACATGGGTAACTTTTTTATCAGCTCTGGGGTCAGTGAGTTTTTTCACTGAGAGGTTGAGAGAAGGATGGATGTAAAGAGGTCATCATTCAGAAATAGGGCAGTAGGGAAGCATGGAAGGTAAGAGGCCTGAAACAGTGCACAGGACAAACACAGACCCAAAAGTGTGACAAAACGAGTCCAGACACTCATTAAAAATACAATGGAAATGTATTATTAAATGTATTATGTGATGAACGTTGAAGTTATAACCACTGAGACGTCCAGAGTATTTAGCACTAATTTCTGCTCACAGGAATATTAACCATATTAACCATATGCATTGTATATAGTAGATTTGAACTGGATGTAAAATTATTCAAAAGCATTTTCTGTTGCTGGACCTAAAACTCTCATTGAGGTTACAGAGGCTCCTGAAGGTTTTATAACTCGTCTCGCTTTTTCGCCACACACATATACACACACATACAGCCTACACACATTCTGGCCTTCATCATACTCGTATGAACCTCCCAAGGACTTCTTATTGGTGGTTATAAAAAGTGAATGTTTCACAGTGAGACTATTTTAGACCTCAGTATTGTAAGACTTGCCACAAACAGATGCCTGAGTGACAGTCCTTGGCCTTGCTCAAGTCAGAAAACATCACACTCCAAAAACACAGTTGGATTCTTTAGTGTGCTGAGGCTGCCCTCTTGTGGTCTGATTCACACATTTTAAAACATTTTGGACAAATTCTATGTAGTACATTGATGTAAGTCATTAAAAACCATGTAACATAAGCAGTCATGACTATTAGCTATTTGTGAATTCTTTGATAGCAAGCTAATTATCTAGCTAATATTATCTAGCAGAAACCAGCTAACTTGCTAACAAAAAGGAAAACCACTAGCAAACTAAGATTATATAAGCCCAATTAGTTTATCTAGTTATCTAGTTATTACATTACTGCAGTGGCAGGCTGGTTACCTAACTAGCTATCACAGCTAACTTGACTAACTAATTAGCTAATATTAGCTTTCGTTAACTGTCCATGCTTGCTACTAAAATAAGTAAAAGCAGTAGTAGTAGTAACTAGCAGCAGTGCTTTCAAAGTGGTGTCAGGAGACTTTAGCATGCTTTAACGATTTTCTTAATAATGTGTGCTTAAATTTTGTCTTCTATCTAACACCAGTGCTGTGTTTTGTGACAGTTTGACATGAACAATCATTTTTTGGATCATGGCAATCATGTTCATGTCTGTTTTGCTTTTTGGAAATTGTTCAGGCCCTTACAAACATGCTTGCTTGTATAATAAGGCAGGGAATAAAACATGGGTGTGGCGTTAAAGGAAAATAATCAGCGACTGGGTGGTGCGATGTGGTCCAACACTAAGCAGAGTTACAGTTACCACCACGAAGTTGATTATTTTCCCATAACAGCACTTCCTGAAGTGTTTTTTTTTATCTTATAACACAGCTTCAAGTTCCAGTTATTACACTTTTTTAATTAATTAGATTTAATTAAATTTTAGTTTTCTGCCCCTTCCTCAGATGGATAGAAAGAGAAGCAGCTGATGGCGACTATGATGTGGACATCACTAATGTGACTGATGATATCGGAGTGCTGGGAGTGGCGGGCCCAAACTCTCGCAAAGTCCTGCAAAAACTCACCAATGAAGACCTGAGTGATGGCGCCTTTAAATTCCTCCACTGCAAATCCATTCAGCTGGCTGGAGTCCCGCTGCGGGCCATACGGATATCATACACAGGTATGAGAATGGGGAATTCTGCCTCACATGGCAACCGTAATCACACCAGTAAGTTTTATTAGTTTTGATAAATGAATAATCTTGTTGAATTATTTCTCAGTTAAAATTACATCATTCTTCATTCTCAAATTTTAGTTGTACGATTTTTCTCGTATCCTGTATGAAGTTGTAAGACAAATGTTTGGTGTTCAACATTTTTTTTCTTTAGTTTGTACTAAAGCTACAAGGCTCATGTTGGTTAAAAGTAAAACCTTTCCGCAAAGACATACTGAACTCGTCATTTCAAATAACAGTGTTAAGCTATGCAGCCTCACTTTTAAATAAATGAGCAAAATCTGGTTTTCCAGGATAGCTGCCCTTGTAACATTACATCTTTCAGCTAGATAGTGAAGTTTTATTCATGTTTATAGATCATAGTAAGTCATACTGCATACTAAACCACATTAGCACATCTGTGTAACCTTATGCATTAGCTACATTAGCTACATTAGCCTTGCAGCTTTATTATTATGCAATGCTTAATATTGTTAATACCTAAAAAACGGACTTCAGTGAATGCCGAATGCTGGGATGTTAGAAAGGACCCGTTAAACAGACCAGGCTTGTGAGTGTATATGTGTACAGTACGTGTGTGTGTGTGTGTGCTTGTGCATGCATGTACAGCATAAACATTTGCTTGTGTATTTGTTAAGGGGAGCTGGGTTGGGAGCTGTATGTGGACATGCCAAGGCTGGCAGAAGTATACCAGGCCATCATGGAGGCTGGAAAAGAAGAGGGCATTGATAACTTCGGCACTTACGCCATGGCCTCCCTCAGGCTGGAAAAGGGCTTCCGAGGCTGGGGAGCTGAGGTCTCACACGCACACACACACACACACATAGTCAAAGTAGAAGATAAAGATCTCACAAATATGTAAATAAATACCTATCAGACTGAAAATCTAAACTGTTAAATTAAAACTAATTTCTGCCCATCTTTGTTGTGGTTGTGTGTGTGTGTGTGTGTGTGTGTGTGTGTTTCTGTGTGTGTGTGTGTGTGCGTGTGTAGATGAACTGTGACACAAATCCTCTTGAGGCTGGTCTGGATTACTTCATCAAACTCAACAAGGTAGCTTTTAAATATGTTTTTTGATGAAAGTATATGTTAAGAAAACTTTTAGGCTATCAAGGCCTAAATCATCACTGTGTGTTTGTGTGTGTGTGTGTGTGTGTGGCAGCCTGCAGATTTCATTGGAAAGAAGGCACTACAGGAAATCAAGGCCCAGGGACTAACAAGGAAGTTAGCATATCTCACCGTGGATACGGACGACATTGACCCTGAGGGCAACGAGACCATTTGGCACAATGGAAAGGTAAAATACAACGGTCATCAGAAGATTTCAGAATATGTTAGAGGGGAATATTTGTGAACAGCTCATTAAAAGCTGGCATTTTAGGATTAACAACATATTTGTACACATTTGTACACAAATTAAAAGTAATAATTTTACTACTTTACCTTCTCATAATTCCTCCTCATAATATTTCCGTGGCGCACAGCTTGCAGTTTGCTTTGTTTTGATCATTAATCATGAAGTGCGTCCAGATTGCTGTCATTTTCGTGTTGTCTATTTATTAGTGTTGTACACCAGGCTTATGTTACATAGTATCACCTGGTAGCGGATGCTTGTATTGGACCATTTTTACGAATAGGAGTACGAGTAAGTGAACATGGTATTAGGCTGATACCCGATACCAGTGTACAAATTTACCCCAAATTTAATTAACCAGCCAAGTCATGCTTGGCATCCGAAGTTTGCTTCTTTAGTTTTGCACTGCAGCTACAAGGCTAATATAGCTAACAAGTAATGGAAGCTTATAGCCTCCAGTTTGGCACCATTTATAATGCCATGGTTTCTATCACAACCTCTCCTCAGTCCTGGCCCATCGTTGTTAGCAACGTTGTTAGCAAGTTAATACTTTGCCTTTATCATTTGAGCTTTACAATTCCGCACTTGCGTGCTCCGTCTAGGTGGTTGGGAACACGACCTCCGGAGCGTACAGCTACTCGATTCAGCAGAGCCTGGCGTTTGGTTACATCCCCATTGACTTGGCCACCGTTGGTCAGAAGGTGGAGGTGGAGCTTCTGGGCAGGAAGTATCCAGCCACGGTGGTTCAGGAGCCGCTGATCCACACTGAGCCCACCAGAACACGTCTGCAGAAGAAGAAGAGCGCAGCGTGAAGTGTGAACGCTCGTTTGGGGAAACCAGTCCTCAGCTTTGTAACCAGAAAAAAAATGATTATTTTCAGTCATGGTACTGAATCATGCAATAAACTCAACACATGACCGTTGCATTTCAGAAATAAAACCTAAACATGATATGGCTCTGAAATAAAAATAGAAAGATGCAATTTCTTGCATGTCTTAATAAAGGAAAAATATCATGTCTTACACAAGACTAATGAGCTGTTGGGCCATTAAAGTTGGCCCATTATTAAAAAGTTTTAAAAATGAACTTTTTGTTTTGAACACTGATGGTACCATCACATAAAACAAAAAAGCAAATGACCCCTTGATCTTCTGCTCTTTTCCCAATCTAAAATGCTGATGACATTAATTATATGGCCCTACATTAATGTTATCAAGCTTTTTACTAAACATTGCAGCAAAAAAAAAAAAAAAAAAAGGGGTCCATGTCCAGGAGATTTCAGGCAGTTTAATTTGCCAGGAATAAATTGCTGTATTGAAATAATATAACTTTATGAGACATTATGGAATGAATGTTTATTGTGTCGAATGAGAAAGCTGGAAAACTGGGAGCACAAAGTTTTTTGAGCTAAACAAGTTAAAAGTTTAATGTTTAAACTCACAGATTAAGATCAGGTAAGGCACCTTAATCATGGCAGTGAAGTATTCCTATAATTTCTTTGAAGCCAGTGACTTTTTTTTTTTTTGTCTATGATGCCCAATAAGAATAGCTGTGGACAAGATGATAACATCTTCAACAATCACCAAGTAGACCAGGCAAATGACAAAATACTGTGGAAAAATATGTTAGTAAAACTTGGAGGTTTGAATGATGTAAAGATTTTAGCAGCAGACTATTGCCTAATCTCAGATTATCATCATCTCATTAACCTCTTCCACTATGTCGGAGTTGTAAATCATTTCTGTTTTTTGACTCTAAATCAGTATTATTGAATATTGTTTTTGTTACTTACATAAGAAATTTATATCTACCTTAATCGAATAAATAATTATTTTTGATTCAGTGTTGAATGTAATTTGGCAGATTAAATTCTGCTCATTTAAATATCTTCGAGATATTAGAAGTTGAGCTCATTTGTGGTGCCTATAACAAACTGACCTCAGTCTTGTATTTTTTGCCATTAATGAAAGGAACCATTGGTCTTATACTAAAGAATCCCTGTAAATGTGAATATTTAGTCTTTTATTTTTAAATTTTCTGTCCACAGGCTTTTGAATAAACTCATCATTGCTGAACATCACTTCTGTGCTCAAGTTTCTATGGATATACTTACTCATTCGTTTCTGTTCCATTGATTTGGTCTACCTCAACAATGAACATGAGAACAATGCTGCTTTCTGTGTTTGTGATGAAAGGGTGTGAGTCAAATCCCAAGCTTGGTGTTAACACTTGTCTCGGAAGGTCAGGTCACAACTGGACATCGCTAAAAACAGGTTTGAATGGGATCCAATGAGTCTAATGATCAGATCACTCAAACCACCTGCGGAGGAGGTCTGGGATGCAAGTGGCAAAAATACAATTGCATTATCGACAACATCAAAAGACTGTCACCACTGTTGCCAGGTTTGAGGTTTTCCTGTGGAATCGAGACACTTTTGAATTGTCCAGTCATGCTGTTGATACACATAACGAGTTTTTTATCCATGCAAACAACATATAAGTAAATCTCTCTCTTTAATATGCATGTTCTAAAATGTTTATATGGTAACCACTTACAAAGTCACTTGTACTTAATCTAAGCCTAATAATAAATGTGAAAAAAGTGTTATTTAATATATTTAACCAAGAAAAACCTATAATTGTTGATATGGGAAATCTTTCTGACTGAATCTTTTCATTTTTGGAAGGAACCTCCATTGCCAGTGCTTTGTAACAGTCAGAGGTAAAACTGTAACTACGTTTTCCTCCATGGTAAAGTCTTTAGGATAGAGTACTTTGCACCTTGTGGTTTCTCTGTAACAAACTGTATTTTTTTGTCTTATAAAGTCCAAGAGAGAGCAAATACAAGAGAGGCTGATAAAGGAACAACTGATTACAAACTGTTACAATGTTCACTCACCAACCACTTTATTAGGAACACCTGTACACCTGCACATTCATGCAGTTATCTAATCAGCCAGTCATGTGGCAGAAGCGCAATGCAAAAAAGGCAGATACAAGTCAAGAGCTTCAGTTAATGTTCACATCAAAGAAAAATGTGATCTCAGTGACTTTAACCATGGCATGGATGTTGGTAACAGCTGGGCTGGTTTGAATGTTTCATAAACTGCTGATCTCCTGGAACAGGCTCTAGAGTTTACACAGAATGGTGCAAAAAAACAAAAAACATTTAGTGAGCGACATTTCTGTGGATGGAAACACCTTGTTGATAAGAGAGGTCAGAGGAAAATGGCCAGATTGGTTTGAGCTGCCAGGAAGGATATAGTAACTCAAATAATCACTCTACAACCATGGTGAACAGAAAAGCATCTCAGCATGCACAAAACATCGAACCTTGAGGTGGATGGGCTACAACAGCAGAAGACCACATTGAGTTCCACTCCTTTCAGCCATGAACAGGAATCTGAGGCTATCATGGGCAAAGACTCACCGAAAATGGACAGTTTGTCTGGTCTTTTTCCAGTCTTCAGCTGTCCAGTTTGGGTGAGTCTGTGCCCATGATAGCCTCAGATTCTTGCATGCATTCTGAGATCCTCTTCTGCTCAACACATTTGTAAAGAGTGCTTATTTGAGTTACTATAAACTTCCTGTCGGCTCAGATGAGTCTGATCATTCTCCTCTGATCTCTCTCCACAACAAGGTGTTTCAGCCTGCAGACCATCCGCACACAGGATGCTTTTTGTTTTTCGCACCATTCTGTGTAAACTCTAGAGACTGTTTTTGTGTGGAAATTGCAGGAGATCAGTAGTTTCTAAAATACTCAAACCAGCCCATCTGGCACCAACATCCATACCATGGTTAAAGTCACTGAGATCACATTTTCCCCCATTCTGAAGTTTGATGTGAACATTAACTGAAACTCTTGACCTGTATCTGCATGATTTTATCATTGCGCTGCTGTGACATGATTGGCTGATTAGATACCTGCATGAACGTGGAGGTGTACAGGTGTTCTTAATAAAGTGGATGGTGAGTGTATATGACAGGACTGTTCCACAACTATAAATGGATAAAAAATAAATTGTTAGTGATGGAAAACTGATGAGGTATAAGAGGAATAAAACTCTTTGGGTGTACTGTTATTGCACAATTATCAAATTTGTTTCCTTATTTAATTATTTCTTCTGTTATTTGCTGTATCTACATTTATTTGTTATTTCTATGTAACACCTTGCTAGCAGGCCATTTAGCTAAATAGGTAATTTTCTTATGGCAAATTTGGCAGTTGGTGAGCAAGTTCAGTACATGTGTCCGTTTATTTTTATAATACTAATTAATAGTATAACCTAATTATATCGTAAAAAGTCTAAGAAAATCAAAGTAACTACGCTGGTATTGACTCTGAAGGTCAATGCTAATTGGGAGTCGATTCCAAAGAGAGTCGATTCTCTGATCATTGGGAATTGAGAATCGATCCCCGAAAGAACCGATTCTCTGATACCAGGCCTTGGAAATAGAGAGTCGACTCTAAAGCTTTGGAGTTGTTTTCACTCAGTGAAATTGATTCGATTCAGTTTCTCTGACAGACGCTGTAAAAAGTGAAAATAAAGACATTCCGCTTTCACTGCCCGACAAACACTTCTCTCAGGACCACAAACATCAGCAGCCTGACAGCATTTCACTTTGGAAAGTGAAAGAAAATGTAAAATCTACGACAAAAACAGGTTTGTAATTAATAAAAACCCGTCACCATGGCTACCCACAGGAAGGAGCTGAGGTAATTTAGCAACCGTTAGCTCACAAAAGGTACCAAAATGGCCGCTGCTCATTGTGAAGGTTCAAATGATAACAAGCAGGAGGAAATGTTTCAACATGGCTGTCATTCATACCGTCAGTCACAGTAGTTTACTGTAATTAATTAATATTACACTATTTATTTTTAGCACCTGAAATTAACTTCAAACCTTCTGGAATGAAACAGTGACTGTTACAGATTTGTTAAAAGTCAGTCAGTCCTTCTTCATGTTACTGCAGACTTCTCAGACAGAGCTTCTTAATTTCTAAACTGAAATACGAATAAAAGTTAATACTAACAAAACTGCCAGTTAAGCAAGCCGAGTCCCCGCCCTGTATTTTACAAGTTGGAAGGAGTCTCCAGTACCAGCGCTTTGTAACAGTCAGAAGTGAAGCTGCAACTTTAAGTTTTCCAACAAGAAATTCTTCACTTCGCAGTTTCTTGTCAACATGACATAACATAACATGAATAAATCGTAAACGTCTGGGTGGTAACAGGAACTTCGCTTCGTCACACCACTCCGTTATGAATAATTTTCCTATAACAGCATGCTCCTGTGTGTTATTCTTTCCATATGACTCATGCTTAATGAAAATGCAGCCTGGGTGTGCAGTCATGCAGCTCTTTAATAACCAGATAATACAGCTGTAATCCTTTGTTATCTTGTATAATTTATGTGCATAATATAGTTGCAGCCAGTCGTTAGGGAAAAATAATGCCGGTGTTTGGTAAAGAGCGAGGTTGAAAGGGAAAGCCCTCAGCTTCCTCTCATCTCTTTCTCTCTCTGTCTCTCCCTCAATTTCCTGCACTTTAATGAGTTGGTGTAGGAGTGGACCCGACACACTTAAGTCACGACTATGGAGATCGCACACACACACACACACACACACACACAGACACACTGTTTTCATTCACTCTCTCTCTCTCTCTCTCTCTCTCTCTCTCTCTCTCTCTCTCTCTCTTCAAAAAAATTCTTATGTAACAGAGA
Organism: Pangasianodon gigas; assembly: GCA_022758105.1. Taxonomy (NCBI): domain Eukaryota; kingdom Metazoa; phylum Chordata; class Actinopteri; order Siluriformes; family Pangasiidae; genus Pangasianodon; species Pangasianodon gigas. The sequence continues at coordinate 23,003,358 of CM040468.1, read as the reverse complement.
AATTTATAATAATAGCATAATTGATCATTGTTCCAATGTAACTGTCACCCTTTTTAAAGAATAATAAGGAACAATTACCACCAATCACTTTTTATCCATTTATAGTTATATTTAATGTGGAACACTGTGAAACAAGGCAGTTCCTGTTATCATTTGAATTATAATGGTTATAAACAGTTGTTCCCTCACCAGCTTCTCTCTCGTGATGTTAATAAGACAAAAAAAAATACAGCTTATCATGTTACTGAGAAACAGCAAATTGCAAAGTTTTATGTCGGGAAATGTATTTTTTGCAAAGCGCTGGCACTGGAGACTCCTTCTTAAATAGCAACATTTATTATTGTTACTATGGAAACGATAATATATCACAGTGAAATCACAGTAGAAACCTGTGATTTGTATTACAGCGGGAAATACCGTCAGAGCTGCTGTTATATAAAAAAAATATATAATAAAAATCAACATCTATTGTCCAATCAGAATTGAGAATTCAACAGCATGTTATAATATGATCTCAAAAACCAGTCACTTTTTATTCGTCCATCAGCTTCATGTCTATAGCAAACTGAACAGGCCAAAAAAAAAAACCCAAAAAAAACAAAAAAACAAACAGAACATGCACAGAACATTCTGAATGTCACAGCTGATATATAAACGTGCTTCAATAATTCAATTTTGGGGCGCTGATGTATTTCGGAGCGACATGACCTCGCTGAGTCATCCAATGTCTGAGTGCCAATGCTTTAACACTTGCAATGGGAAACAGTGTGCAAGTACAAACAAAATAGCTAAATATAGCTACTGGGCCTTAAAATGAAAATTAATCTGGATTATAGACGGGTATCGTGTCTGGGTGTGAGGAGAGACGGCTGACCCCGTTGTGTTGGTCCCTGGATCGTAGAGAAAATGGGAAATGTCAATATCAGTGCTGTGATATAGTATTAAATAATTTCATAATTTATTTTTTTTTAAATTGCTAGAGATGGGTGCTTCATGGTATTAATGGTATTAGTATTTTACATGTTTTGGTTAATATTAACATGCATGAAGACTAATATATAAAGATATCAGGTGATTTTTATAACAAAAGTGCTTTATTATATTTTAGATTTTCACTTAGGTTAGCTTGATTTATCTCATGAATTCAATTTTTCATACTAAATCAGGGAAAACAAATCAATTTAAAACAGCCATTAATATTTTTTGGCTATTTTTAAAAAATTGTAGTACATACAAATTCACACCCAGGCATTGTTTTATATCAAAGAGATGTACCCTTCTTTAAAAATATAAATGTCCTGTATATTTATAACCTTATTCTGGTTATTATTTTGCCAAATACTTGATAAACACGATTATTTTAACACTCTTGAAGATGAATCATCTGCAGAATAACGTGCTCTGTGACATTCATACTGTCGATGCCCAGGCGGGACATCTGAATGAGACAGAATTAGCCCCTGGGGTGGAGGATGGGGAGGGCAGCTTCAGTTTGACCCTTTTACTAATTCACTCACTTAACAAAACACAAACAGAAATAGTACAGAGAACCTTCGCAGGGAACGCTGAGATTGAGAAAAACAACGCTGTTAGAAACAAAGCGGTCTCTTTCTTTTCTCTTGCACTGGCTGTGTGCGTGCGATTAATGGTTTCTCCCGTCACCTGAGCTGAGAATGGTTCAGCCCACTATTCAGCCAGCCTACCCTGAATGAGTCATCCCGCCTGCCTCTGATTGGCCGGCCGCTCTCCATCCCGAGGGATCGCCTTGCAGAAGGAAGCCGAGGCCTGACTCCATTCACAGAAAACGAGGCTGCACTCGTCCGCCGCCTCATTCACAGCCACAGCGCCGTTCGCCATCTCCTCCACTCTCTAGCATCCTCTCTTCAGCATCCTTTCTTCAGCTCGTCTCCCTCCTCACCTTCCTCACACGCCAGCCAGCATCGTCTCTCTTTTTTGTGTTGTCTCTAGAGAACAGAAACGTGCTGCCTCTCTCTTTCTCTCTCTCTCTCTCTCTCTCTCTCTATCCGTTTTTTTTTTTTTATTCGTAGGCAGGCAGGAAGGCAAGACATTGGGAGGGACCGCAGTGCGAATGCTGCAGCAGCGAACGCAGAAGAGGAAGCTTATGAATGACTGACGCTCTCCTGATGCACACTTCCTGTGGACGGTTTTTACATGAATGGCGTTTTTTTTTTTCCACCCTGGATTAACGCCGCGGGCTTCTCTCTGCCAGCTGGCTCTCAATGAAGCAGAGAAAGATCGGATCTTCTGATTTATCACGCCGTTCATTCAAGATACTGGACTCTGATCACTTCTTAGCGTTGTGCCTTTTTGATATGACAGTCAATTGTTCAGCAAGACAAAAAAAACTAAGCTTGTCTTAGAGGAATTTATGATTAAAGGTGATCATTACCTAAGGGAATTTGTGATTAGGTAGCAAGGGCTGTCATTTCTGTGATGCATTTGAATATGTAGGGGGGAAATCATGGAGACGAACTGTTGAACAAAGAGGGGAAAACGTCTCTCGCTTTATGCTGTGATTTAGAGAATTTGGTAACCATGGAGAATGCAGTGATATAAGAGCTGTTTAGAATGAGGCACATCAACACGGCAGAGGCTCAGACACAGATGAATTTTTCATTTTAGATTAAAAAAAAAATATATCGGTCCTCATTTTCTTCCAAAACCAGAACCAAAGTGATATTTTTTTCTCAATGAGAGATTGCGGTTTGCCCTTAACGCTTAACGTGAGCTTCTGATGGACCGTCTTTATGGCACAGAATCACTGAGCTTTGCCTTTCTGTCAGGTGTCTGGAAAATTAGTCGTCATCATGGAGAGCAGCTCAACTTTGCTTCTTTGTCGTGGACATAGAATCCGACATCTCAGCGCTAGCTCTATCACAATACCATTCAATGTTGTCATTTGAAAGACACATTTTTTTCTTGTCATGATATTCATTTAGGTTGCTTTCATTTATTTATCTGTTTATTTATTTATTTATTTATTTATTTATTTATTTATTTATTTATTTATTTGTGTTCTTCCTTTGCTTGCTGTTTTAAATTTTTTTATTAGTTCTCACTTGTTGTTGTTGTTGTTGCTAAGGACATTTATGTTAAATTGAGAACATTGAGATCTATACAGCAAGGACATAATACCTGTTGTTCACTATTCGGTATTATCCTTTTGTAACATTTTCATTCTGTATATTTTTTGATCTGAATTAAAGTAAGGCATTCCTGTGGACGGTGACAAAATATCGTCATAAGGAAATTTCAGAATCGATCAGTCCTGATGTGCTGCAAGTGGGAGGTTTTTTTTTTCTGCAACAGGAAGTGATCTGCGGCGTTGAGTGAGTCTTTTGTTGAGAAGGGTTCTGTCTCTCTCTCTCTCTCTCTCTCTCTCTCTCTCTCTCTGCGAGTGAGTCATGCGTGTGCACAGATCTGCCAGGCTGCAGAGCGAGAGAGAGACATCTCCTTCATAAAGCTCTTTTCTCCTGTATCGCCCGAACGCCATCGCTGAAGAGGAGCGTCAACTAACTTATTCTATTGTTCCTCCGGTTTTTTTTTCTCCCATGGATTGTTTGAGTTGTGGTGTATTTTTGGCCCCTGAGGTGGCCTAGTGTGTGGGGGGTTTCGTAGCTTTTGCTTGAGCAGATACTCACCATAGTCGCCATCACCACCAGCACCACCATTGGTACCATAGCTACACCTCGGCACCAAAAGGGAGCGAAGTAGAAGGACGAATACAGGCGTACTTGTACTTTTCCATCCGTGAGGCTTTTTTGGCTAAGACATGCCAGAGGAGCGGCCGGCGAGCACGGCGTCGCTTGTGCCCGTGCGCGCATAGGCACACGGAGCCGGGGGCATGCTGCAGCGCGCCAAGTACAACCGCTTCCGCAATGAGTCGGTGACATCTGTCGACGAGCTGCTGCTCCACGGCCTTCCCATGAACGCCAAGGTGCCTGCTGGCGCCCCGGTGCCTGCTCCGGAGCCGCCGTACGCGCCTGCTGCCGAGGCCCCGCCCCCTGAAACAGCCGAGGACTCAGGCACCGCCCTGTGCACCCTCATCAACAAGGTGTCCAGTCTTAAATTCACCAACTCTTCCGGCCTGCTGGGCATCAAAAGCCTGCCGTCGGCCGTCAAGGACCTGGCTGTGTCCAAACTTCAGGGAGGAGGTGGAGGAGGAGGAGGGGGAGCAGGAGGAGGGTCCTCGGGTAGCCCGGCGTCTTCCTCCAGCCTCTCGGTGGCCACTGGGGGCATCTCGTGCGCTTCTGCCACCTCTGGCCACCACGAGCCAAGCTCCATGAGCACCGGGAAGAAAGGAAGGATGGAGGAGGCGCAGCCTGGCGCAGAGGACTGGCACGCAGGTGGTGTGGGTGGCACTGGTGGAGAATGCACAGGCCTGGTGAATAAACCCTCACGAGGATGGCTGCACTCCAGTGACAAGATCGCCGGACCTGGAGTGACGTACGTTGTAAAGGTATGGCCTCTCTATTCTGTTTCATCCTTCTCCATAACATTCCTCACACTCCTGTTTGTTTTTTTGGTCCTTTCTTTAAACCTGTCCATCTCCTTATTAACCTCTTTTGAGCTTCTGAAAAAAAGGAGAGCAAACAGCTACAGCTGTGCTCGTTTCTTTGCAGTCGCAGAAAGAGAAGCAATGGCGAGGGATGAAAACAGGCATTAAATAACACAGGCTCAGTCAGGCAAACTACCTTTAGGGAGAAAAAAAAACCAAGCAGTGCTAGCCAGGATGCTTAACAAGGCTATAGTTTGTATCCAGTTTAGCATTGTCTTCATTTTTTTTATCCCTTCAGAGACAAATATGAAGCTTTTGAGCTCAGTCACCATCTCGAACTGTCTGTCTCCATGTACTGTTAGCTTTAGTTGCACTCTCTCTCTCTTTTGTTTCTTTTTCTCTCTGTGTCTCTCTCTCTCTCGTTGTCTTTTTTTTTTATCTGCTGCATATGCACCATACAGGTTCTCCAAGTGACAGGCTATTTTTACCACGCCAGTCAATCTATTCAAACGAACACCAAGTTTATCTCATCAAGCGGAAGCGGGATGCAAATAGTGTAACCACGGTGACCAGAGCGAAGGCAGCAGAGCTGCTCTCCTATCACTTACATTCATAAAACATAATGGTGGCCCTGGTATGAGTTTAAAGGCAAAATGATTTTGTATAGCTCATGAGGATTAAAGACTTCTGGGATACAGCACTGAACAAAAATGTATTTTTTATCTAATCTAATCTAATCTATCTAATTTATCAGAAAGCTATAAAAATCTTTACAATAAATGTAAAATCATGTCATCATGATTTTTTACAGGAATATATGCAACACAAGCCAAGTCGGAGCAGCTTGAACCAGTTTTATAAAAAGAAAGGCATCAAATCAAAACGTAGACAGTAGTGTAACTACATGATGATACTGTGCCATCCTACATCATCAGGCTTTAATAAATTCATGTTAAACATTTTAAAAATCCAATCCTTCAATCATATTCTCGACAATGAACCTATTCCAAGCGTATTTTGAGCACGCATTGTGTGTTTCCGGCTCCATCGCTTCATCATGTAATGTGTCATTAGAGAGGCACTGAGGTAAAGGTGACTTCGATATCTACCGGATGATTCATGCCTCATACCCTTGTTCCTTTTTTTTTTTCTTTCCCCTCTCAGAGTGAATCACCCGCAGCTACAGCCTCAGCACTGGAGCACTGTACGCTCAACATGCGGGGGGAGAGAGAGAGAGAGAGAGAGAGAGAGAGAGAGAGAGGTGGAGGTAGTGTACAGGAAGTAGGATCCTTTGAGCTGTATGAATTGAAAAGTAACAAATGAAGGGGGGATGGAAAAGGCAGACAGGGAATGCCAGGGCTGTTTTTTTTGGGTTTTTTTTTTGCATGTAGTGTGTTTTTATAGGTTCATAGGGACCAAATGTCCACATGGATAGGAATGTTTACAATTTTGTCCTTACGTGCAAGGTTAGGGTTAGACTTAGGTGTAGCATAGCATTAATTAGGTGCATTAATAATTATGCCAGTGGAAGGTCCTTACAAGGATAATAATATGTATGTGTGTGCGTGTGTGTGTGCGTGTGTGTGTCCGTCCATGCTAGCGGCCATCACGTATTGATTTAAACGTGTGTTGCTGGTCACAGATGTGCTAATGTGTGTTTTAGCGTAAGTATCATGCTATGATGCAGTAAAAGGACAGCGACTGAAATGGACTGCGCTCTGTTTTTGACACACACACACACACACACACACACACACACTGTAGCTTTAGGTATGGACCTAAAGCCCATGTCAACTTACTTTATTATTAGCTTCAAACTAAACACCTCACACAAGTAATAATGTATTTAAAGTGGATTTTTTAGATTTTTACTAAAAAATTATTATTAAAATGGATTATTAAAATTTTCATTTTAAAAACAATAATACACCTTTGTCTCTTGCTCTCTAACTAGGGCATAATTATCTTGTAAACTTCACATAATACACCCCATTTGTCAGCCACAGACAAGAAATGTGGCGGAACAAGGTAACACTCAATAGGTTTCATCTCTGTCTTTACGTTTACTTGAGAAAAATTAAAATGTAGTCCCGATTAAAACTACTCTTTAAAAATACAAGATTTAAAAAGCCACTGCTACTCAAACATGGTCATCTCGTTCATCTTGTGGCCCTGCTCTTCAGTACCAGTATTCAGTATTCCTCCTCACTTACATTCACATTACTTGCTTTTTTTGCTTTTTCTACTATGATGACGTCATCTAAATGCACACACATACACACACACCAGTGTGAGAGGGTACTGGCTGTATGAAGTTATACATTTCATTAAGTCTTGATGGTAGGACAGTATTTAATACTTTACCTTTTCTACATATCATGCATAATTTTAACGTAATTGTAAAATATCTTAGAGGATGAAGCCAGAGAAAACTCGCTCATGGGCCGAATCTAGCCAGCAGGCCACTATTTCCAGATATTTAAGCCATGCTGGCGTTTTCAGCTGAGATTTTTAGATTTTTTTTAAATCTGGCCACTTTGAGGTGGGTGGAACTGTACTTCCACAAATCAGCCACTTCTTTCCTTTTCACTCCTCTTCTTTTAAGATGGACCGTGTGTCTACAGGGTGTCCAAAAAAAGTCAGGAACCAATGAGAGTGAAACTACATATACTTTATTTTGTATTTCTTATTTGAATCATATGCTCTACATGTTCACCCTTAGGCTTTATGCATTTTTTCAGCCTCTGTATCATGTTTTTGCGGATTTTGCTCAACATATTTGGATGCTCAACATATTCCCATTGGTTCCTGACTTTTCGGACACCCTGTATAAAACACACCAATATACTCCTGTGGTACTTTTGACTCGTGAATTTTCCTTGAAACCAAAAAAAATTTTTTTTTTCTCTTCCCTTTTTTTTGTACCACTGCAAAAATGACGCAACTGGCGATCATTACACAAGCTGACATGAACACGTGGTTAATTTTGGGCTGGAAAATGGAGTTTCTGTACTGTTTACCTGTAATTAAACTGCAAATGTATAATTGACAGGTCTATTTAATGGATCTTTAGTATCACAAGGATTTATTTTTACCATTTACAGCCATGTTTCCAAAGGCTTTAATGATATACGGAGTAAAGATGGTCTACGATTATAGCAGTATGGTAAATTTAGTGTTGCTTATAGTTCGACTGAATTGAAAAGATACCATGTATTATCATTTTCCTAATTTTCTCTCCTTTATTTAAAGTAAGGACTCTGCTGCTGTTCCATATAATGATCCAATGTTTAAAATCATGGTTATTTTAAGTTAACTAAGCCATCTTAGGAGCATTTTTTGGCCTTGAAACCCTAAACCTGTGCCATCTCTGATCATTAATGGCTTGCTAATGATCAGAGATGATCAGAATGATCATTGTGGTTGCTTTTCAGTGCTTGGCATTATGGTTGTTATTACTGCGTGAATAAAAACATGCTCAGCAAGACTGCCATGCATATGTAATAAAAGACAGATATCGATTTTTCAACAATTAAACATTTTTTATTACACAATGACTCGTCATACTTTTCATCCATTTATAGTTACGTTTAATGTTGTAGAGCGTTCAGGAAACAAGTTCGTTCCTGTCATCACTTATGTTATAGCAGCTATAAATGTCGTTCTTTCAAAAGCCTCTCTTTTTTCCTAACTCCTGAATTTTCCTGTGTCAGAAAACATAAAGAAACAGCTTTAGTTCTGAATATTACAAAGCACTCACACTGGAGACTCCCTCAGTAAATGTTAAATAACTGTTTTCTTACAGGAAGCTTAAGCGTATGAACGATTATGCATTTAGCATTATGTCCACATACAGTATGCTATACAAGTCCCTGTATATGTTGTTACTATAGCAACAGTAACATATGACATTATAGTCTACTTGCAGTCAGAAATATTGTCACAGCTGATGTTATAGAAAATGAATCCACACCTTCTGACCAATCAGAATGGAGCTTTTTGTAGTTTCTAGTATTTCTGTCTTTTCAACAAGCAGACATCATATATATATATATATAAACTCTTCACTGCATTTTCAGTATCAGTTAAATCAGGAATTATAAATGGATTTGTGGTTGAACATCTAATGGACTAAGCGCTATTGGCAACGTAATTGAAGACAGAATTTATGTTACAAATCATATCAGTATCTGCAAATCTCATTCTCTGTTGTGTCAGGATAATGTGTATGTAAATGGAGTATTATTATTATTATTATTTTTTTTTATTATCATTATGATTATTATTATTATTATTGTTCACACTAAGAATTATTATTATGTTTAAATTTGGATGTAGTGTAATGTGCAGCCGTCTGAATGACAGGTCTGTCCGAGGAGCCATTGATAACATCGTAAGCGGAGCAGGTGAATCACTCGCTTTGTTCAGATTAGGGAAACAGAAGACAGATGATTCATTCATCCGTTCATCTGCCGATGCCGTGAGGGCTTGAGGTTAGAGCGAGACAGGTCCAGGTGAGTCACCGCTGTGTTCAGGTGAGTCATGCAGTGGTAAACTGCTGAGCATTAAAGTCAGACGCAAGGAGTGTTGATTAATTACGTAAGTGACTGGGGAGGAAAAAAAATGCTGCAGTCTTCCGTACGCCATGCAGAAGAAGCGATCTGTCAGAGAGTTTCAACCTCGCTATGATCAATAAAGAACACTGCTATTGATTTAGATTTACTTTCATTTGTTTCCCAAGTTTTATCTCTTTTACTATATATATATATATATATATATATATATAAAATTTCATTATAATAATTTGGTGATATTTCATATGAATGCTAACCAACCACTAGTAGGTTACTATTTTATTTTATTTTTTTTTATTGTTTATAAATGTTGCATGTTGCAAAGAGAAGGACATCAGTCCTGAATTCACTGATAATTCTGTGATACGTGGATGCAAAAAAATATTTGGAAATATAACTGGAAATAATATTTATTATTCTATTCTATTCTATATATATATATATATATATATATATATATATATATATATATATATATAGTTTCATTGCCCACTGGCTTTATTTGTTTGTTTGTTTATTTCGATTGTTTTTTTTTAAATTTTGGTGCTTTGGGTATTTGAGTATTTTTCTTTAAGAACAACGATTTCAACGATTTTCATTGTGCTAAAATAATTTTTTCCTCGGAACACATATCACAGAGCGCCAAGAATCTTCAGGGCCGACGTTGATGCATGTTGGTCTTTGTAGCAGCACTGGTACTTTTGGGTGCCACTCTATTTGGCGATACATTCAGTGTAATAATGATTGATAATTATTTGGTATCGGTCAGTATTCGTCTCAGAGGTCAGACCGAGCAAGCTGTTCATGCCAGTTATGTAATATTAAAGGTGCTATTCGAGATATGTGTTATTCAACCCACAACCTTGTCTCATCATCGCAGCAGGCGCATGGCCTAATCAACTCCGATGTGTGATCTGACAAACTGTTCTCAGTGTGTAATCCGCATGTTCTTTCTCACACTGTCTCCTACACACTTGCTTGCATTTTGTGTGTGTGTGTGTGTGTGTGTGTGTGTGTGTGTGTGTGTCCATGCCAGTGCCCGTGTGTGGGTGAATTTAATTTGTCCAAAACCTCCTCTACATGTGATTTTACAGTGACACGTGAACACCACAAACATGTAAAAAGTGGGTTAACTTTTTTGAAAGACATTTAAACCTTGAGTTTGCTTCCTATCTTACTTCCTGGTTCCTGTCTTTTATTTTGTGTGTGTGTGTTTTTTTTTTGCTCTTGCATTCTTTTGTACGATTCATGAATTTCCATCACCCAAGTTCACTTCTAATAGTGAAGAACACAGTATTAGTGTATTAGTGTCTTGTAATACAGAATACACATGCAACAAAATAATAAAAATACCTGACAGTATGGAAGATGCATTGATTGATCATTTATTGGGCCGTATTCAGTCGAGTTATGTTCACCCAGTGTGGATTTAATACTGAAATTTTCCACATCGGTATTTCCACTAAAGGTCCACTAAAAGTTTTTTTGAGGACACTGGAGGAGGGTCATCTTAGTTGGAGACATTGATTAATTGGAGGACTGAAATTTTTATGGACAAAATTATGAACTATTTGTGAGTGAGCTGTAATCGTAGCAAATGAGTTCTCTGTCAGCTTATCCTTCAAACCGTGGGCACATTTTTTTTTTTTAGAGGGGAGTGCATCAAATTAACAAAACCTTGCCATTATTTTATTAATTTGTCAGAATAATAAAATTAATTTAATTTGTCAGAATTAATTAATCAGAAATTAATTAAAAATGTGATAAAATAGCTTACACCTCGCACACACATAATAGTTTCATGACCTTGATTTAGATAAGATTTGCTTATTTCATACAAACTGTGCTTAATATGGAAGTTAGCTAGCAAAAATCTCCTGGAACCTGCTAGCACTAAAAGCAAATCCACATGTCCTCTCAAATTCTTACAGGAGAGTTCTCCATTTTCCTTAATTCTTTTTTTTTTTTTTTAACAAAGCAACATAATGTTCTATTTCACATTTTTCCTGTTTATTGTGTCACTGTCCTGAACACACCCCATACGTCAATGTCTGCACCAGTCCCTTGTCATGGTCCATCAATTTTGTCCTATTGCTCTATAAATAAGAGAAATAATAAATAGTATATCTCTCTGTTTGTCTTGTCTCTCTGCTTTCTTGTTACAGTATTTGGGCTGCATAGAAGTACTTCGGTCCATGAGATCCCTCGACTTCACCACAAGATCCCAAATAACAAGGTACAACTCCTCCACCATCAGCCCACGACCATCGCACTCACTCTGTATCTAACACACTCTTACTCGTAACTCGGACACCTGCAGTCCATTTACAGAACTCTGTGAACAACCGTCAAAAATTCAAGAAAAGAAATCGCTCTTTCTGATTTGCATATGGCAAGAGTACGATGAAAATCAGTGTTATGGGAAGTTTTGTAAATCTGGTGGGAATTTTTAGTTTGGTTTGGCAGCAAAAATATTTACACATAACTTTACTAAAAGATTGATTCATGAGGTTCAGTATTTGCTTGTTACTTGAGCACAAGGCTCACTTTAAAATCCTGTTTTGCATTGACCCCACTTCCTTCTGTTCAGATTTGTGAAACAGGAGATAAAGAATGTGACTCCAACTCATCCATGTGTGCATATGAGTCACTGCGTAACGTTGGTTAGGAGAAGGCCGGACTTCTCCCAGCGGACACTGCTTATTTATCGAACACTGTGTGGGAGAGAGAGCGAGAGAGAGAGAGAGAGAGATGGCATGTCACATCCACTTTTCCACCTGACTTCCTGTTCCCCACTAAGCTTGCATTCACACACACACACACACGCACAGAACACACATGTTCATTCTCTCCATTCAGCACACTTGGACATGAAGCACTATTTATAGAGTTTTTTAAAGCCTAAATCAAAGCCTAGAATAACAATGAATGTGTCTCTTGTTCTGTATGATTTCAACAGAGATTAAGGAGGAAATCGTTCCAACGTTTCTTTCTCAGAGAAGGCCGGTTTACTGCAGCTGTTTACTGCAGGGTGCAAGTGCGAGCTTTATTTAGGGCAAACGAAGAATTGTAGCCATTGCATGGGTCAGATCACAGGCAGACCGAGTTAACATAGAGCACTCCATAATCAAAACAAGAATACACAAGAAACAAGATGCTGGGAAACCAGGCTCAGGAATGCACAATGCAGTCGACAAGACTTTGCAATGATGCACAGACACACCAGGGTTTAAGCAGCCAAACTAATCAAGAGCTAACACCAAACTGGCGAACACAGTAAGTAAGCAGGACCAAAACAAAGCCATGTGGTGATCATCGTCACAAGGCGAAAACCCGTTGCATGCCACTGCGGCTGAAATTTGTTAAACAGTAAAAGAATGAGCTAGCTAAGTGTGATTTCCTCAGAGTGACGATCACTCTTTGATCAAGTTGTTGGCTAGCTATTAAAGCCCTGTCAGTTCTCTTTTAATTAATTAAATAATTAATTAAATAATTTATAAATTAATTAAATAACGACTGTCAAATTGTATGCCATGCTCCTGTGCCGCAGTCAGGATGAAATCTTTAAATGTGAGTTTCTTCCTTTTCACCAGACTTCGTAGTTAAGATACAAACAAAAGAGAAACATTTCAGTTCAGGAAAGTCTGTAGTTTTTAGAGTTATATATAGTAGAAAATGTCAATTTCACCATGTAAAGGGTTTTCCCAGGCCATCACACCCTTTGTAAAGGTCAATACAGATATTTATAGAGCGGTAAATCTGACTGTAATTAAATTGCTTTTGAGAAATGACAAAATTTGTTAATATTGGTGAAACTAAAAAGGGTAGACTAAAGATTTAAATTCTTTAATATTTTATTCTCATGCAAAATGTTAGCATAGACTAAATTAAGCATGAAAGTTTAGGTTTCTTGTCATTTCATTAGGCTAGGCTGACACTTGACTATATCTCGAATTAGCTTTGTATTTTAAGAGCTCATTCTGTATAAAGATTGACATGGTAATGTACAGAAAATTGGTCACAGATGCTGGTTCTAACATGCACAACTCTAGACTCATGTAGATGTGTAAGGGTCCACAAACAGTGATGGTGGATCTATGGCCAAAAAAAAAAAAATTACTTTTTATTTGCTGTCCAAAGTAGTTTCTCAGTTGCTGTCCCTGGTCCTGAACATAAATTGTCTTGTTAGAGATAGTTCTCTGGCATCGCTCCTGCAATCAGCAACCTTCTATGGCCAAAAAAGTATTTTATTTAATCCTTGAATAATTGAAGTATTTAATGAATGTCAGATGACAGCATCCATACTTTTACATCATTGCTTTTGATTTTTCTTTTGTGTTATTTTATGTGTATTTATTTTTACAATGCATTCTATTAAAGTTTAGATTTTAACAGAGACAAAACTCTGCAAACTTTCTGTTTGTCTGTCTATCTCTCTCTCTGTCTCTTCCTCCAGGGAGGCCATCAGTTTGGTGTGTGAGGCAGTACCTGGCACCAAAGGAGCACTGCGCAAGAAAAAGGTAAGATGGAGAGAGAAAGAACAAATGAAGAGAACTAAATGAAGAGTGAGACAAGCAGGGATGCAGAAATAGAAACAAGACAGACAGAGAGCATCCTTCTACTGTACAAATGAGCAGGGAAGGGAAAGATGGTGAGAAAGTGTTGTATGTGGAGTAAAGAGAAAGAGGCCAAGGAAAATACAATGCAAGTGAAAAAGAAGAAAAAGGTTTGAAAGAGAGATAGAGGGGGAAAGCCAGAGGAAGAGAGCGGGATTATAAGAGAAGGAGAGATGTGGTGCGGTTCAGTGTGTGTGGGTGGACACACAGCCCACGATACACACTGTTAGAACTGTGACTCATTTTGTGCTGAGGATCTGCAATCAGTTCAGCTAGGCTTGCTTGAGTGTGTGTGTATGCTCTAGTCAAAAGTTTGTACACGCCTAATTTGAATGAATGATCTTCAAGACATTTTAATCTAAAGGCTTTCTAAGACAAATGTAAATCATATAGTTGTGTAAAATGGCTCTTCAAAGTCACCTGACTTAAATGTTAGTGATAGTTGGAGTAATGACAGGATCATAAACTGGATGAATGAATTGAATTACAGCTCACTCTCTCCATCCTCTTCTCTTAAGCCCCCCTCGAAAGCTCTTTCTAGTATTTTGGGGAAAAGTAACCTGCAGTTTGCTGGCATGAGTATCAACCTGAACATCTCAATCAGCAGCTTAAACCTAATGACCCCTGACTCCAAACAGGTACGCACCAAATATTCACACTTGGCTAAATTAAACACTGCTCATTGTTTTTTTTTTGTTTTTTTGTTTTTTTTAATTAAACTACATTATTATAGCAATTCCTATACTCATGATCAAAGTTGCAATGGATCATATTCATGTTTAATTTGTAATGGGAACACACATTATCTCTAAAGCAATTTACATCTCTCTCTCACACACACATACACACACACACACACACACACATTTTTGTGTTTTACTGACAGCAGGAAGTTGCATGATGGTCTGAAAATCAATGATTCTCTTTCCTGTCTGCTCCGGTAGATAATAGCCAATCACCATATGCAGTCGATATCCTTCGCCTCCGGTGGAGATCCGGTAAGGAAGCTCTATAACACACCTACATTTTGTCTGCTAATAGAGAATCAATATATACAGTGTTTCATTGTGTAAGTCACATTAATATGATGCAAATTTATTTTATATAAATGTTTGTAAATCGTATTTCAGGAACCCTAATTGGTAAGTTACAGTTTAGGTTTTGTGTCGTTAGTGTTACCATGGTTCATATGGAGTAATGAAAAAAATGAAATACATATACATATAATCACAAATTTCAAACTTGGAATTTCGTAATCTGAGACCATGATTGTGACCCACATTTTGTGAGGCCAGTAACATATTACAGTATCATAATTTACGTCTTCTCAGTATTGATGCTGAAATTCTTATTCACAAATTATACAGCTACCTGTACCACTTTTATGCTACTTTTATTTACAAATCACTAGTTTGTGATTACAACTTGAGTTTTTGGACTGAAACAAGTCGCATATTGCAACGTTTGAAGGACGTCATTTAAATGCTCAACTCTAGAGAGATAGATTTTTCTAGTCGTGGCTACAAACTGTCAAAAGCAACCCAGTCTCAGAAAAAAAATGTTCACGTGCAACTTATCTGCAGCACCTTCTATATATTAGCATACTGGCACAAGCATATATTGCATAACACTGTATCAAACTTTCACTCAGATGCTCTGTATGTCATGTTCTGCATCAACATAATTTAACCAAGCCCACCACTACCATTTTGAATAAGATTTAAAGTGTCTGTATTCTCAGTGGCCTGAAGAATTTACAACCTAAAAACCATCCGCACTTTGAAAATACCTGCGTTACCGTACCGCATTGCCCCGTGACTTGCAAGCCTGATTGTGTTTGCAGATAAGAGGAGAATCAAAGCTTATTTTATGAGCCTGGTAAGTCTAATTATATGTTGTGAAAACTGGTAACAGAAGTAAAATTATTTATTACTTATCTTTATTTATTTATTTATTTATTTATTTATTTATCAGTCTTGTTCAAATAGCGTAGTGGTAGAGGTGGGTTTGGTTAAATCATGTTGATACAGAACGTGACACACAAAGCATTCGAGTGAAGGTTTGCTGTGTTGCTTGTGCCAGATATTCAACATATACAGGGCGCTGCAACGTAGAAAAGTTGCATGCGAATGTTTCATCTGTGAGACTGGCCTGGCCAAAACACATAAAAATGTTACTCAGTGAACCCATAACATCTGCCATATCGTAGGAGGTAAGACAAAATAAAATGTAACTAGAAATGGATAAAATGTATGACGTGTCATTCTTTAATAAATAAAATAGTAATCATAATTAAACAAAATTAGGAAAATGATCAAACTTTTAGATAAAACTAGGTAACACTAACTAGGTAACACTAGATAACGTTAACTAGATAACACTAACTAGGTAACACTAACTCCACTTTGTGTCGGGTTACAACAAACCACCCAGCCGTTGATTATTTTCCTATAACAGCACACTCCTTACTTGAAATTCACTTCATAAGTAGTTTTTTTTTTGTCCAATCATCAAACTGTGATGCAAATTTTCAGTAGCATGGGAATGTAATTTTCTGGGAGTGCATTTTCTTATAACATACCGTAAAAACTGTAACAAACAGGCATATTAAAATTTGTCTAACGCTACAGTATAGAAATTGTAGCATTTTTGTAGAGGAGAAAAATAGTATCTTATAGTCTGGAAAACACTGTGTGAGTATGTATGCCATGTGGATTTCTATTTCAGAAATGTTATCGGTGGACAGAAAGGGTTCATGCTAAATAAATCACATAATACATCGATTTGTTGATATTATTATGTTAAGACAGTTAATATCATTTAACAAGGCCAGTACAGTAAAGCAGCTTTTTTCTAAGTGTGTGTATTCTGTGCTCTGTTTAAAGGACACGACCGATTTTGTTGCTTACGTAGCAAAAGATCCAGTTAACCGCAGAGGTAAGATTTATCCTTCACGCTTTACTAACTTCTCTAAACTATCCAAGTAATCTTCTTTCTGAGAATCTCTCACGTATATAAGTTCATGTCTTGCTTTGTGACAATGCCTGTTGCTAAAAGTGCTACATAGATGAAATTGAATAGAACTGAATCAGTACTTAACCACAGTGTGTCCTTGATGGAGATTTTTTTTAAAAGTGCATCAGTAAAAATCACGAGTTGTGTTTGTGCACGTGAGGGATTTGACCTCTTTACAGCTTCTAACACTGCATTCTGAAGCAGAAGGGCATTGATTGATCCTGTGTAGCTGTATTTAGCTTTGTAGGGAAAAAAAAATCAATTTATGCTGTGGCCTTTCTTTTTTTTCCCCCCTTTCCTGTGTGTCTGACCTCTCGTCCGAGCTATAAAACGATCCTCTATACTTTAGAACGCATTTCTGATGACGTCATGGGGAAAGATCCGATAATGAGCGCGGCTGGGGAATGAGTCAGCAAACTGGCTTCCGTTTTCCCTGGCTATCTGCTGATATCCAATCCTGTGTGTGTGAGAGAGAGAGAGAGAGAGAGAGAGAGAGAGAGAGCGCACTAACCTACATTACAGTGTGTGTCTGTATATTTACGACTATGCTTGCTGCTGTGTGTTTATAAAATGACTGATCGTGTGTGTGTGTGTGTGTGTGTGTGTGTTGCAGCATGTCATATTCTGGAATGTTCCGATGGTCTGGCCCAGGATGTGATCAGTACGATAGGGCAGGCGTTCGACCTGCGCTTCCAGCAGTACCTTCAGTGTCCCTCCAGCAAGCTGTCAGCTATACACGATAGGTAACACACACACATACACACACACACACACACACACACACACACACTTACTTAAGCTCCGTATTCAATCTTGTCACAGAGTTCCAGTTTCACATTTATCAGACTAATCAAGGCCAATCAAATCAAATTGTTATTTTTAATATCTAATCAAATTATTTTTAATAATTATTTAATAAATTATGCCATTTATACCATTTGCTGAATTATTTGCTTTTTACTCCTAAATAAAATATTTTCATCCTAAATATTTTATTAATTTTAAAATGTCTGCTCTTTTGCTATTAACAGATACTTTGTTTATTTTACTAATATATTAACACATTAATATTCATATAGTATTGTACATTTTTGCATGGCTATTTATATGAATATTTTACATATACAACGCAAATATAAATATATTATTTTAAGCTTTTTATTTATCATGTATTTAATGTCTTATATATATTATATATACATATTTTTAATACATATTTAGATGGTTTTATCGTTTTATTGAATTTATAGGAGAGTACAGCTGCTCACACTGTGATGCCAAATGTGAGTAATGTTTGACAGATCATGGCAAACTTCTTAACGTAAATCTTCTCTCTCTCTCTCTGTCTCTCTCTCTCTCTTTTAGGGTACTGAGTGTAGAGGAGCCTTCATGGACTGAGGAAGGAGAGGAGCCTCCTGATCACTCATATTATAACAACATCCCTGGCAAGATGCCCCCTCCTGGCGGTTTCATCGATGCACGGTTAACCAATCAGACAGCAGAGAGCAGCCAGGTCTCCTCAGCTAATCTAATCTAATGGCATACATTCATTCTCACAGCATACAATTCATCTTGGTTTAGACCACCTTAGTAATATAATACTTATTACAGTGCTTACTTATTACTTACTTATTACTTAATAATTACTCATTACTTGGGTAATGGGGACAGTTTAGATGGACACTCATATTTATTTGTTTTGGCTTTATGCTCTGCATTGAATTGGTTGAACCATAAAAGAATCATGGCCTTGTGTGTAAACAAAGTAAGCGTAATATAATTCTTAAATCATTACCTTTGTTGATTTAATTGCAATCGTTTGTAAGTGATGACTCTACGATGTCTGAAAATGATCACCAGACATCACCAATCACTAGGTACCTTCCCTGGTTATGCTCTTTCAAACCTGTAGCACAGCTCTTTTCATTCCCTACTTCCTACTATTTCAGGCTTTGTAGTCTTCGCTAATAATTTATATTTTTTGTCCACTATCCAATTTTTGGCCATAAAAACTGCAGTACTTTAGTGTCTTTAGGATCATCCTGCCATGTGAAGCGCCATCCACTGAATTGTAAAATAATCAAATTTACACAATTTCCCTCTTATTGCAAATGTCATTGATTCGCCAAGACATGTGTCTGAAGCAGAGATGTGTGCAATTTTTAGATCCTAATCCTGCCCACTCCTACAGAAAGTTTGATCAATTCCGCCTGCTTCAGCAGTTATTGTTTTCACTTCTCCGCAATATTTTCTGAAGAGCTTAGTTGGTTTGATTTCTCAAAATATAAGCAAATTAGTCATTTAAACCAGGATAATGTAGTTACTGATGATGAATGAATGTTGGTAAATGGTCAAAAAAATATAAATCATAATGAACTTATACAATCCTGTCTAACACAATGAGTGTTACTAAAGCTGGTCGGATGTTATTTCATTGTCTGTAAGCCACATTTTTCGCTATATGACACTTGGGCATGTGTACGCTGGCTTGACCCAGAGGCAAATTATTGCTGACATCACAGTCGAGTCCACTTGGAAACTTATTTTTAGCCTTGTTTGGAGGACAATGATAATTGATCTTGAGACACTTAGGGAAAAAAATACACTTCCATGGAGATATAAGCAGCCTCAGAGTATGAGCGCTAATCAAAAAACCTGATCCCAGGTCTGCACTCTGCTTTGTCCACTTCACATACATCCTGTGTGTGATGATGTGATGACTCTGGCTTATGTAAGGTCTTATTTGCAGTAGATTAGTGTTGCAGCCTGGGGTTGCAGTGATGCGGAGTGGCTGTTTTATTACTGGCGATGACTCATATTCTCTCTCTCTTTCTCTGTCGCGCTCTCTCTCCCTCTCTCTCTCTCTCTCTCTCTCTCTCTTTTTCTCTCTCTCTCGGCTGGCTCTCGTTTGTCGCAGGGGGCCGGAGTAGACCAGACGTACTATCAAGGCAGGCCTATACTTGTCCAACAAGGTGAGGAGCTTCTCCTTCATCTATCTTTGTCCTCTCTCTCTCTCTCTCTCTCTCTCTCTCTCACACTCACTTTTTCACATTCTGATGGGATTTTAATTCATCCACAAAGGTCCATATTGTGACCATATTCTGATTTAATCAGCTATTTAATCTGTTGTATATACGTTTTCACTTATCGACCTCTTTTTACTTTTTTCTTGGATGTTCACTTTCAGGATCTTGTGACATATACAGTTTGCCCGAGGTCAAAGGTCAGAGTCCTAAGCTGGGCGAGGTTCCTACATACGTGAACACGCAGCACATCGATCCACAGGTGCTGGCGGCGCTGCAGGGGGAAACAGAGGCAGTGTGTGAACCATGTGGGGGCGCCATAGCCAAAGACAGCCCCAGGAAAGACCTCTTCGACATGAGTAAGGCCCAGCGACTTTTATACATCTTCAGAACGGACCTGCTTTGATCAGATCCATCTTAACACTAATACACAGGATACACAGGAGACACCTGATGGGTTCAACAACAGATTAAGAAGTATGGAAATCTATCTGACATCAAATTGATAACATTTGGCAGCTAAAAATTCTATCTAAAAATGTTAATTTTTAGAAATTTTCACAATGACACATGTATAGCAGTTACTTCTATTAAGATTAGGAAACATTTGATTTGACCCGATGGCTAATGCAGTTACTGTTACCACCCTGAAATGGATTATTTTCCTATAACAGAACATCCTGAAGTGTTTTATTCCTCTCATACAACAGCCAATACTAACAATTGTTTGTTTATTAAAGAACGAAACATCATTTATAGTTACATTTAATGTTGTGGAATGTCTGTGAAACAAGTTCTCCCTCCAGTGTCTCTATTTTTCTCTTTCTTTCTCTCGAAGATAATAAGATAAATGTCATGTGAATGAGACACTGCAAAGCGTGTACTCCTCTGTCCTGAAGACTTTCCTGGGCAGAAAACTTACTTTCTAAATCTGTAATAAATCTGTAATCATTCACCATGTTTTTTTTGTTCTAATATGAAGCCAGCATGCAACATTATAGGTTTCAAATTAAGAATTTTTTTTTCCTGTGTGTGCACAGTGATGTACACAGTGATATACAGTATTCTTGATTCCTAAATTGAGAATGATTTCGCAATAAAATTAATATCCAGAACTCTTTGTGTTTGGCAATTGGTTGCGGTTTGCAGTAAAGGATGCTTAGAGGACAAATTACTACACATAGATACAGAAGTTACAGTATGTTATTTATTAGTTAGGAACATATCTTTCCCAGAATATCCCAAAATATTAAAATACTAAAAAAAAATTCAAATAATCAAAAAAATCTATATTAAAAAAAAAAAAAAAAAAAAAATTAATAAACAAAATAAGGAGTTAATGAAATAGAACAGGTGATTCCATGTTTTAACCATATTGTAAGTTGAAACTGAAATTTATTGGTTTGCATCGCTCCTCTTTCTGCACAGAGCCGTTTGAAGAGGCGATCGTGACTCAGTCCCCGTCATCGTCAGTGTCTGTGTTGAATAAAGCATCGTCAGTGGATAACTGCAGCCCGGTGCTGACGCGCTCGGCCCTGCGCTCCCTCCCCGAGCTCGAGCAGCAGAGCTGGTACCACGGAGAGATGAGCCGCCACAATGCCGAGAAACTCCTGCGCAGTGACGGAGACTTCCTGGTGCGCAAAAGCACTACCAACCCGGGCTCGTACGTGCTGACGGGCATGCACAACGGCCTCGCCAAACATCTGCTGCTCGTCGATCCAGAGGGCACGGTGAGCATCAAAGAAACTTTCTTAAATTATTTTTCATATTTATTATTATAGAAATTGAGCATCAATTTTCAGTTGTAGTATTGTTCCACAGAATTTACTGCAAATCTCAAAGAAATGTCTGAACATTTTCAAATTCGTGACTCGTCACAAATTAATCTTTATCTTCAAAAGGTACGAACTAAAGATCACATATTTGAAAGCATCAGCCACCTGATTGGCCATCACCGCGACAACAACCTGCCAATCGTCTCGGCGGGAAGCGAACTGTGCTTGAAGCAGCCTGTCGAAAGAAAACAGTGACGACATCCCTCCGTAAAAATAAATAAATAAACAACCTGCACAGGGGGAACAGGGTCAACCCTGAAACCTGATACTTGAAGATGAATATGAATATCGAGTGTGTGAAGATGATGGTGGACGTAGTCAGTTTTACAGCGACGTCATTTGTACGATCGCTTTTGGACTACGTGAAAGAGATCCGCGCGTATAAAGACGACGCCTGATTTATAGAACTGTTCTAATTATTTTGTTGTGATGACTGAAATTCTATATTTTTTGAGAAGACATGGGTGCATTTGGGCTTATCGGTGTTTTAAACTCAAAAGGCAAAATATTTGGATGACTGCGAACTCTACGGGAGATAAGATTAAAAAAAAGTATTTTAGAATAACCTAAAAAAGTTTTAGTTTTATCTATCAAGCACAACCGGATTTACATGTTCGTTGGTAAGAGTTAGACGAGATACAAATATTTGAGGAAAAAAAAAAGTTGTTTATATTGAACTATTTTAGAAATCGTTCTTTAACTGCAGCTAGTGCCAGTGACAGGTCGTTTGATCCTATCAAATCACTGTTGGGTCTGCTTTTATGGAGGAAGATATCAGTGTATTTGCTTAAACCGTAGACACACAAACACAGACAGACACACACACATACACACACACACACAGCTTTAAGGTACTGACACTTTTCTATGATGTTGAATCCTGTGGCAGCGCACTCGCATGACTTGAAAAAAAAGTTAATTGTTATCGTGGTCATCGTTTGTAGCCCTCAAAGCCCAATGACAGGTGCTTGTGTATGCTGACGATGTACAATATTTATGCTTTTATTCCGAATATTAATGATTGAATTTGGTTCCTTCTTTAAACTTGTAAAAAAGGTGTGTAGTTAATTATGTTCAGGGCTTCTTTTATACCATGGATGTTTCTATCATTTTACGGCTTTTCACGGCTTGATTGTGGGCTTTAAAAACACACACACACACACGCACACACAGGTTGATATCATTTTAAATTATATAATGGATAGCACAAACAATGCATAAATCCAGATTTATTAAGGTAATTAGTGCATATTAACATTGTTAGCAATTTTAGTAACATGATCAATGATTGGGTAATTAATTTGTCAGCATCCAATCACAGATTATGGGTTATTTATTTATTTATTTATTTACTTGTTTGTTTGTTTGTTTGTTTGTTTATTTATTTATTTTTAAGCAAGCTAAGAAACTCATGTGCATGCCAATGGCTTTAGTGAATCAGGTGCTTAGATTGTCCCTCGCCAATACGGTTTTATGCACCAACACCAGGCGTTAGATTTTTTTTTTTCCTTTTCATAAGTGTGCATCCTCATTTTGAAGGAAAAACTAACCACAGTACTTGACAAGTCTTTCCAAAGTAACTCACACGTATGTCACGAAAGCGCACCGGTTTCAGTTCTGCATTCTTGTTCAGATGGCCGCCGGAGAGCGTTTCACAATATATGAAACTAATCATTCACCTATGCAATTACACTTGTAAGTTCATTATATAAAAAAAGAGCAGATATGTAGAATTAGGAACATCTTATTAATCCTGGAGACATGCTTAGAAATTTGTGTAATAATAATTTACATTTATCAATCTTACAATTAAGATAGTAGGCTGCATTACCAAGTAGTGAATGTATTTATACTCCAGTACTAGTACTTGCATAGGCAAAAATGGTTATTTTCATATACGTTGGAGTAGATTAAAAAAGCAAGATTGTTCTTTTTGGATATTGTGATCATTTCTTAATCACACACTGGACACCTAATATTGATGTATTGATATATTTTTCACATAAAATACACAAAACACCAGTGATGACGACTGAAAGTAACTGAGGTTTAATTTCTGAATGTGTGGCTTCACTGTATAGAGGATGGTTTGAAAAGGTTTAAAATGATCTGTTTTCACATTTGATTGATAAAAAGAGTGAATTTCTGGCCTCAACAATAATTTATTATTGTAGTTATTCCTCCACCACTCCGTCCATGAAATCACTACAGTTCACACCACACTGTACTGTGTAAACTCTCATACATATGAAAGTAAAACAGTTTCAAAACCTTTTACAAATACAAGTGTAAGATGCATGTATGCAGTCTCAAGACATGTTCTACAAAGAGAGGCAAAATAATGTGTACAAGTAGCACAAAATGCGTACAATAAAATATACAATATTTTATCTAATGTAATGCACAAATACAATGAGAACCATTCATGTATGTACTTTACAACCTGAATATATCCTTTGCTTTTAATTTATAACCAGTTTATTTGTGCAATTTTGACTATTTGAGGCTGGTTGCATATTTGTGCACTTGTAAAACGTCTTGATCCTGTTTTATTTTCATATATGCATACACTTAATTCTTTACTCACAAATACACTATATGGCCAAAAGAATGTGGACACCTGACCATCACACCCATATGTGCTTGTTGAACATCTCATTCCAGATTTATTCCCCCTTTGCTGTTATAATAAGCTCCACTCTTCTGGGAAGGTTTTCCACTAGATTTTGGAGCGTGGCTGTGAGGATTTGTGATCATTCAGCTACAAGAGCATTAGTGAGATCAGCCACTGATGTTGGATGAGGAGGTCTGGGGTTCAGTCGGTGTTCCAGTTCATCCCAAAGGTGTTCAGTGGGGTTGAGGTCAGGGCTCTGTGCAGGACACTCGAGTTCTTCCACTACCACTCTAAATCTATAAAGTCTATACAGAAGCAAATTTGCATTTTGGGTCTCCTACATGGAGACTCAAAAAAGCATAGTGGATTTGATTGCATATGTAATACAACTCCACATACTAAGGCTCTAAAAAGCTGAACTAGTTTTGTATTAGTAAAAAACCTGGCAATATTGCTTCCCTTTAAATCTATTCTAGTTCATTTGTAATGAAATCACTTTTAGTTTTTTTTTACATAGTTTTCTCCATAGTAAGACTTATAAACAATTCGACCTAACACTCTTAAAGTCACCCTAAACCTTATATTTTGCTGCATTCTTGTGTTACTGTGTCATAAAATGTAAGCGATTATTATGTTCCAGTACGTTCAGTGCAGGCCATGTTTCTCAGTGGTGTGGTGTGACGTGGCCCGAAGTTGATGATTATTCTGTAACAGCATGCCCTGAAGTTTTTTTTAATCCTCCACAGCAAAATTCAAACCAATGTTTACAGAATTATTAACCAGGGGATTATGAATTATCATTATTCTGTATGACTGTTGGCAATAAAATGGTGACTGTGTGCTAGTCTGACAAGTTGAGGGGGAAATATAATGCAACTAACAACTTAAAAGCAGTCAGTACGACTCTCGCAGTTTTTTGTATAATAATGCATGACTTGAGTGCTCTATATTATCGAATTCCACTATTTGATTTGCTGATTTTTACATCACGCCAATTTTGCCACAGTGTATTATGAAAGATCAACATCAGAGATGATATTCCTAATCAAGCCCCATTCTTTACAAACTGGTGTGTTTATGCATGTTCTTATAAACCATGAAGAGGGTGTGCTGTTATAGGAAAATAATCAACAACAGGGTGGTGTGATGGTGTGTCTTGAGTGGAAAAAACATCTTCAATACTATAACACAAGTTCAGTTCCCTTGACTAGGTTCTACAAGAATGTCCAGCAACCTGAAAGACTAAAACCTTCACACATGTTACCTGAACTTCATGTTTAGCTCCAGCAGAGGGAGCCACCTGTGTGTGTTGGGATGACTGAAGTATCTTGGATACCAAGGATATGACATACATACCTGTGTGTGTGTGTGTGTGTGTGTGTGTGTGTGTGTGTGTGGTGGAGACCTCTGGGATATTCCATGTGAAGAAGACACAACACACTGTAAACATTTTTTTCTACTTCAGATCCCAAACTTAGCTTTATTTAAAGCACTAGATTTATTTAAAACTAGAGTACAATCAAAACTCCACAGCTTAGTGTTTTATAAAGTTTGAGAATATCATTTTCAAAAGTTCTTTTCATGCACTGATACCTCACATCCGAACATAACTCAAATGAGTCACGATTGTAAAGTCACATAGTTGTAATAGAAGCATAACATCATACATTGAACAGTAATATTAATACACTAACCGTGGTCAGAAATGATTTGTTCTTCAGAGTGACTTCTGAAATCAAACAGAACATCTCACAGGCAACTGGGCAGTTTGGTTTGGTGAAAAACATGCAAAGAATAAAACACTTGGGGTCGTGCTGTTATAGGAAAGTAATCAGTGATAGAGGTGGATTTACTGTTACCACCCTGAAGTTGATTATTTCTGGAGTGTTTTATTCCTTTTATACCACAGCAATTTGTCAATGATCACAATTTTTTTAATTAATTTAAAAAAATGTTACATCATAGTTCATAGTTACATTTAAAATGAATTTACCAAACAAATGTTTGCTCTTTTTTCTCTCTCTTCTGAAGTTAATAAGACAAAAATGTATCTTGTGTTACAGAGAAATCGCAAATCCCTCTATCCTGAAGACTTTCCCATGTCTAAATACTTAAAGTTACAGCTTTACTTCCGACAGTTATAAAGCATTGAAGACTTCTTCCAAAAGTGCTACAGAAAACATCACCATTATTGATTATATACTTTTTAAAAATCTGTTGTTAATATAGAAATGATAACATATTAGAACGAGTGCAGAATCAGGAATTCAACATGACTGTGGTATAAGTAGAATTAATTGTGGTGAAATGTGAAGCCAGGACTAAGGTAAGTACAATTTGGATTATCTGACATTAAAAGTTGCTACTTTCTAGGGTCTACCTCTGTATCAGCTACATGGATTCAGTCAGTGATGTACAACTAAATTCATTCAGTTTAAGCTGCTGGTTCCTTTGCTAAAATATAGACCGAATGGCACGACAAAGAAGGGAAATTGAGGCAGCCTAGTCCTTTTTTTCCACCACCATCTGGAATTCTTTGTCAGCCCTCTTATGCTGAAAAAACTAATCATGGGCAAAGAAATTACAACATGCAAGAGCAGTTTTTATAACAAGCAAAAAAAGGATGGTTGAAAGACTTGGTTGAAATTTCCATTCCAGTTTAAAATATCATGGCGTCTTGCTCCAAATGTTTCCTCAGTCTTGGCAGGAAAGATCTCAGGGTCGGTGTTTAAGTTCAGAATAGGCTTGGGTTTGGAGAATCTGATAGACTGTAGATTGATTTTAGTCACAAAAACAAGTTATACATTGGCAGTTTGATGTGCTTTAAGAATACTGGTGTTTATATGGTATTCATAAAGCACGGAAGAATAAGACTGTTTGATTGAATGTATGTTTTTGTGCATAGACCAACCAGGAATGAAATTCTCTGCTTCCAAGGGTCTGTCATTAGCTGCCTGATCAACTCTGTGACATAAGCCAAGGAGAAAAACTCTATCTTCTGCTGGACCTTCTGAAGATAAACCTAACATTCATGGCTATATACTAGTCTTAAATGGATCTTTGAGGGTTACGCCTCATTCCAGGAGTCTGGGCTCTCTATGATGGCTGAGTGACAGCGTTCTCTTGTTTCTCCTGATCTTCAACTGGTTTCTGACTCTGGCTAGAGCTCTT
This sequence comes from Pangasianodon gigas, assembly GCA_022758105.1. Classification (NCBI taxonomy): domain Eukaryota; kingdom Metazoa; phylum Chordata; class Actinopteri; order Siluriformes; family Pangasiidae; genus Pangasianodon; species Pangasianodon gigas. The sequence goes on along the minus strand of CM040468.1, from coordinate 22,975,991 downwards.
ACTCCTGCTGCCTTCTCCATTCGCTTTGCCGCCAACCATACATGGTGTCACTAAACATCCACAGAGCAACCCGAAAAATGCCCGTCGCATCTCCCTGCTTGCCAGAGTGTAGATCACCGGGTTCAAAGCCGAGTTCATCATGGCCAGAGCAATAAACCAGTCGGCATTGAGCAGGATAGGGCATTGCCTTGGCTTGCAGGCCACATCAGTAAGCAGGAGGACAAAAAGGGGCATCCAGCATGCGATGAAGACCCCGACGACGATGATGACTGTCCGCAGCAGGGCCATGGAGTGCTCGGAGTTGCTGTGCTTCATCACCTTGCGGCTACTGGACTTCACCAGGACGTAAATGCGAGCGTACAGTACAGAAATGGTCAGCAGCAAGGCCGTGAAGATGCTGATGCAGAATGCCACGTACTTCTTTGTGTAGAGCGGTAAAATGACTGAGCAATCTGGAAGGTTGCCCAGGCAGTTCCAGCCCAGGATGGGCAGCACTCCGAGAGCCACAGCAATCAGCCAGCACGCCCCTATGAGCAGAAACACTCTGTAGTTCTTAGTAGAGTCATAAGGCCTCATTTTGATCATGGTGAGATGCCTTTCAATGGCAATAGCCAGCAGACTAAAGATGGATGCACCCAGCGCTACAAACATACTCCCCTCACGCATGAACCACTCTTCTGTCGAAAGGTGCAGAGTTCTTTCCCCAGACATCAAGAGATTTACGACGTATGCCACACCGGCAAGCAAGTCACACAGCGCAAGATTCCCAATGAAAAAATACATGCGGCTGTGGAATTTGTGGTTTTTCCATATTGCTATCAGCACTATCAAGTTTTCCAGCACTATGAAGCTGCATATAACCAGAAACACCGCCTTCTTGGGATCTAAATCAACACTGGTGGTGTCGTTCCGATTGTCCAGCTTACCTGTGTAATTGTAATGATTGTATATGTGTAGGTTTGTCATTGCTCCAGCAGGAGGCGGTACAGTACAGAGAAGAAGGCACACTTGAGACCGGGTGCCCCTGGTGAGAGAGGTTTCCAGCTGGGTTTGCAGAATGATGGAGGGACTTTGGAGATTCTAGTGCATTCCTTGATCTTAGCAGTCTCTTAGGAGATAAGAGGTTGGTAGAAAATCTTTCCCTGATTGATAGAGAAACACTTTCTTACAGGTTTGTAATCAATAAAATGAAGATAAACACATTTACAGCTACAAAACATACTCAAGCTTTTCAATACATGGTTAAGATGAATATGTTTAACAACTGCTCCAAAATATTAGGGTATGTACTATAAACTATATATTTTATATATAGTTATATAATATTGTATTTTCCATAGCAGTATGAGCTTGAATCTTGCCCATTGGATTAGGTAGTGAATAATAAAATAAAGTTTTAAGTATGCAGTATATTCACAAATTAACAGACTCAAGTCTTGCAACTAAATTCTTTTTACTCTCTTTGAAAAGTCAACAGTTTACTGAGCAGTTTACTGAATTCTACAGTAGAATTCAGATTAAATGGGTTAATATTGTAGTTTAAAATAGTCTTCCCACACTCACCATCTAAGTTCTTATGCTCCAAAAAAATCCCCCGTCTTCTACGTATTCCAGCAGAGTGTGAAGACTCTTAACTTCATCCTGCCGTGGCGTTTCCTTAAACTACAAGCAGAACTACTATAAGCAAGGGAAACATCTTCAGTGCACTTGCTTACACTGCAGAAATAGTGTAATGGAGTTGCCAGGTTTCCATTTACTGACCACGACATCAGCATATACTCATAACCTCAGCATATGTGATGCACTTTCTCTCTTCAGCCCACTTCATGCAGAAGCAGTGAGGAGGTTTAGAACATTACAGCCACATGACCCACTAAAGAGGATGTAACTGGGAGGGACCTGTGAGGAGGGATCTGTGGAGGTTTGATTAGATCCACAATTCTGTGTTTGTTTTGTTTCCCTTGGAGTTTTAAGATCCAGCCGAGTGCAAACAGAATCCACACTGAAGCATGCAACGTGCCATTTATCGCTGCTTTTTATATCCTTTGAATTATTCATATTGTTGTGAGGGAGCAAAAAAAGAGCATGATCGTTTCAGAGGACGTTTAATGAGCATGACTGAGTGTAGGCTACAATTTGTGTGAGGTTAGACCGAGAGAATGAGGGGTCAGTTAACCAATAATGTCTTTATAAATGAAAGAAAGGAAATGGAGTGAGGACATAGAAATTCCTTTTTTATGTTTAAAAAAATGTTTGACTTTTTTAGGCAATAGCAAAGAACATGTACTGTACATTTTATCTTTTAGACCAGAACCATCCAGAGTGGAGATAGAGATGCTTTGTAGCCATTTAATTAAGAAAAAAGCACAATGGGGTGTGCAGTTATGGGAAAATAATCAGCAACAGGGTGGTATGTTAATTCTCTTATACCACAGCAATAAACCAACGATTACTTTTTTTTATTTTATTTTGTTTTATTAAAGAACATTTCATTTTTTTTATCCATTTATAGTTACGTTCAGTGTTGTGGAACATCCATGAAAAAGTACATTCTTGCTGTCGCTAGAGTATAGGGTTATAGCAACTATAGTCCTCTCTTCACTTTCTCTCAAAGTTATTAAGACAAAAACTGAAGTGTTTCCCGCTGTTACAAAGCACCAACACTGGAGACTCCTTCCATAAATATTAAATAAACATCTCCTTACAGAAAAAGTAATGATTATAAGTTTTACTTTTTTAAATAACAACATCAACATTACAGGTTCCTCTGTATGAGCTGTTACTCTGGGAACAATAACATATTAAAATGAGTGTATTCATATAAACCTGTGATTTGAATTACAGCCAGCAATGGTTGTATAGCATAGCTGCTGTTATAGAAAACTAATCAATACCTTTTGACCAGTCAGAATTTAAAATTCAACAGCACTGTGGTATAATATGACTTGAAAAATGTGTCTATATGTGCTGCAGAAGCCCTGATCTTTGCTCTGGTCTGTGGTAATGGTAAGAGATCATTTTTTTTCCCCTTGTGTTTGAGGGCTGCAATGCGTAGGTGTTTGTGTGTAAATGTCTGCGGTAACTGAAAGCTGTAAAAGAAGTCAGACTGACTTTATTGCAAATTCACTATCTAATGTAACATTCCCTAATGTTATTAGATACTGTCCTATCATTGTATAAGATTTTGTTGGAATGAACACTTAACTACTAGAAGTAAGAAATAAATCCTTTGTAAAGCTACTACAGAAATATTGTGTATGTGTGAGGTAGTGCATTTTCAGTTTTGAGCTTTGTGAAGCTAACAGAGGTTAGCTTTGTAAATGGCAGGTCTTTAGGGTAGAGTATGGGTATGGTGGCTCTTTGAGATTAAATGTGTTTATGTTAATATAGAAGTTGAGTCAAATAGTCACATTTTAGTAAATTTAAATACATTTGAATAGTAATAAGCCGAAGTTTTACATAGTTTACCAGAACTCTGAGGCTACAGTGGACACAGGCTCACTGAACAAGTTGCCTAATCATTTCCCTGCTCTTTCTCTGTCCAGTCTGATTCCTGTTCTTGGCTGACATGACTGGAGCCCGATGTGGTCTTCTGCTGTTGTAGCTCATCCACCTCAATGTTTGACATGTTGTTCGTTCTGGGATGCTTTCAGTCTAGACACGTTTAATGTATTTCAGGGTATAGTTTTCCTTTAAGGGCCACTGTTGTATCTTTCAGGGTGATTTACATTGTTTGCAAAATCTTACCTGTCCAGCATTCAGCTATATAAAACTCTAAAGTCAGCTGTGTTTCAGCTAATCTGCAGGTGGCGTTTAGCGGTCATTTCCAACCAATATTTTTACTCTATTTTTTTCCTTTTACTATTATATAACAAACCACAACACAAGCCTGAGATCAGCGACTAATCTTATCTCCCATCTGTGGCACTCTGGAGACTTTCTTCATGTTCCACAGTCTAGTCTATGAAATAATGTCCTTTAATAGTAACGGTTATACAACCTCAGTGGAGTAGGAACACGATACACATTTAGCTGAGGTTTCATATTTCAGCTTGAAGAGGTGTAATGATTTATAAACTGAATCAATGCTGCTGTTAGTATTCCTGTCAGTATAAATGCATTATCTGCTAATAACAATAGTCCATTTATTTGTGCTGGCTAAGAAAAAGAAAATGCTTACATGTTATGAGCTTTAATAAATGTGCTTGCTGAGGGAAAATAATGACAGACTCACTCACTCTCACACACACACCACCTAAAACTCATAACATGATAATGTATCTGATTGAAATACATTTTTGTATTTGTTATTTTTTTTAGTTCTTGTTTTGCATCAGGTATAATTTTAACCCCTTAAACTTCTGCATTATTAGTTACTTCTTCCTATTAAAAGCATATTATTATTATTATTATTATTATTATTATTATTATTAAATTATATAATGTAAATATATACGTCTGAACCTGTCAAAAAATTCTGGAGGTTTTAGGTGTTAAGGATAATCATATAATATTTCAGGTAGCAATCTGAAATATAATTCAATTCAAATTTGTTCTAAACTAAACATAATTTTTTTCTTAGCCAATTCAACTAAACAAAAAATACTTCTGCTGTCAATATCATCGAAAACGTTCCATAAAGATACATTACAATGTTGTGGTGACAAAAATATTTACAGTCTTAGGCCAGGGTTATATCAGACTGGTCAAAAAAGGTGTTCTGGTGTATATTTCAGCTCTGGACTGCTTTTAATCCATATGTACAAAAAACATTTCTTTTGGTATATATTTAATACTCAGGGAAGTGACACAGCTGTGAAAAGTTGTGACACAATATTGATGTTTCTTAATATGAGGAAATAAGGGGAATTTGCAGTTGGTGCTAGATGTAATTACAGTTGTATGTACACTGTTCTTAGCAATTTACCAGCATATCTGAGGAAAATTTATTTCTGAAGATCATAGCTAGCTACATTTTTAGCCTGAGTAATGATCTAGGTTATGCTAGGTTATGCTAGGTTATGCCTAGCAACAGTGTTTTAAAAACAGTGAGCAAGAAGTTCTTATGCTTTTATGTTGAAAGCACAAATTCACAAATTGAATTTGACAGAATCATTGTGATAACTCCCAGAAGTTCTTTAAAATGGAATTAAAAACCTTATTTTGACAGAAGTTAGCAGAAGCTAGCATTTTTGAAACCCAGAATTCAGACCAGTGTTCCACCAAAGCCATACCTTCAAAACACATGCCTAAGCTTAGAACATGAACTGAATTGATTGAGTCCAGATTTGTTGGATGTTGGCTGGTAAACAAGTGCAACGGTGAAGTCATAATTTGCCAAATATTACAAATTAATTAAGTGCTGACTTAAAAAGCACCAACTGCATCTTTAAGGACTTTATGGTGTCTCAACTTCTCAGTTTGTGCTTGTGAAACTAAACCATATTAGCAATCAAGCAAAAAAACAATTTGTCAATATGTACTGCTTCCTTCTTTCATTAAACTGTGGTATGATTTTTTTTTCTTTTTAAGAAATGTTGCATCACATCCAGTCAGACTTAATGCAAAGTGTTAATGATATGTCAGAAATATTATCCTATAAAAGCATGTCTTGAAGTGCTTAATTCCCTTTATACCACAGCAATTTGTGCAAAAAGTGATCACTTCTGTTATTGCATCTATGAAAAGCCATTTCCTTAGCAACTTCTCTTTTTCTCTCTTGACATTAATAAGAAAAAAAAAAGATACAAGAAAAGCACATACTTCTCTGTTGCTGGGAAACTTGCAAGTCATAGCTTTATCTCTGACTATTACAAACACTGACCCTGGGGACTCCTTCCATAAATGTTAAAGAAAAGTCTATAACATTTACCATATCAATGATACATGTTTTTCTCTGTTAAATAAAATCTATCCTTTATCCTGTTGTTAAGGCTGCGGGTGGCATAGTGGCGCAATGAGTAGTGTTACTACCTCTAAGCTCCATTTTCCCTGGTTCGATCCTGAGCTCCGGTTACTGTCTCACTGTGAAACTCACATTTAATTTTCTGCTAAATCTGTAGTGGTTGTGTTACTATGTGGGTGAATATGTAATTTATTTGCATCATGATGTTTGTCTCAGTTGCAATAGGCTGTGCAGCTAAGAAACGTTCGGATTTTATATGAGCATGCAGCGGTGAAGGCTATAATTTGTGTGTGAGCACATTTGCAAGATAGACTGTGGGTGATGGGACAGATATTTTAAGTAAACGATTACGCCATCTATACGTTAGTTCCATCAGACATCTGTGACTTCAGTGTTGTGGTTTGAATGAAGGTCACAGTTTATGCGCCTACTGACATTTGGGAAATGATTTCAGCAGACGACCACATATCCTGAAGGCATGGAATTTGGACTGGTTGCAAGTTTCCTTTTGAGTATTTTGATTTTAAAGGAATGTAAACATCACATAGGTGGAATGTACAACATTCAAACTGTTCACCTGATCATAAATATTGCTGCAATCCATGATAAAATGGAGCTTTTCAGGTACTTATTTTTTTTTCTTTCTCTGTATCTCTCTCAGCCTTGCTTCAATGCCTCTTTAACTTCTGTGCAGTTTTGTGGTTTCACCACAACTTCTAAAAGAAGCTCAAGATGTGTGTTAGAGCAGCATACAGCAATGCTATTTTGGCTGATTACTCTACTGTGCTCTGTAGAGGAGTAAACTTATATGTATCCAAAGGACCTTACAAACGAGGCACAATGCAATCCACACATGAGCAGAGAGCTGAGGTGAAGAGGAAATCCATGAGTTGGAAAGAAAAAGTTTCTCTGGACCTTTATGATTACTGTGTAGTGATTTGTTAGGCAGGACTAGTAAAATACTACACATAATTGAAATAAACAATTTTGAAATGAAAGTATGTAGAGTGAAAGCAAGCATTTGTTTAAATGGCAGCATGCAAATATAATGATGCTTTAATTTTTAATGAAAATAAAGAGAAGCAAACTTTCACTTGGCTCTCCATGCTCCCAAACCAATGGGGGTGCCAATACTTTAATTTAGAATGAAAATACAAATTAATTTGTATTACCTGAGCAAGAAAAGTAACCAAATTTTAGCATGGGTGCTTAAGAACATCACAGGGACAACATGGAGGATTATGGGTAATCTGCTGAGCTGAGTCATGGCACTCCATCTGGTGGAAAAGTAAGAGTTTTGCTCAAGGGCCATAAAAAAAATCAGGTTTTCCAGATATTCTTTTGCTCAAATTCTTTATGGCCAAATAAAATTTGCACACATTTCCCCTTTACCGCAGTTGGTATCTGCCAAGACATGTTTGGTCCTAAAGTGGTTCAGTTTATCACTAGAGCTAAAGTCATACAAACTGCATGTCTAAATCTTCAGACATTCACCTTAAATGAGTTGTTCAAGCTCCTATGTAAAGATCAGCAGATTTGATTAGATGGTTTCTGACACATTGGTATCTGTAGAACTGGAAAAAAGCAGCAAGTAATAGCTCCATCTTGAAGTTGAATCATTTTCGTGTTCAATCTCAACACATATTTTTTTATCAGTTCACACCAGCATCAGACTTAGGTCCTTGAGTCCATCAAGATCTAAACAACTTTTAATGTTAACCACATCCCAAAACATATGGGGAAAGCCCAAAAACTTTTTGCTTGTCACCTATTTCTGCTAGACTAAACTCACTGCACCACCATTTTGTATATATCTGCGTAACATCTGCTCAATGTGCTGAAATGGCATGCTGAGACAGAACAACTGTACCATCCCCAGCGCCCCGCACCCCGCCCCCAAAAATTATATATATATATATATATATATATATATATATATATATATATATATATATATATATATATATATAAAACCATATACAAAAGTACATTACACACACACACACACACACACACACACACACACATATATATATATATATATATATATATATATATATATATATATATATAATGTACTTTTGCCTCTTTCTTTCATGGAAAATCAATCATCCAGGGACTGTCAGTTTGCCAATGACCTCAAGTTTGCTTTCACTCTCTAATTCGAACCTTCCAACATCATGGGATTGATTTTTCCTCTTCTATTTTATTTCTACATTTTTGCTGCCACAAAAGTTCAGCACAGGCTTTAATCACTATAGCTCTGAATCTGAATCACTTTAGACTGTTCTCTATGAAGTTCTGGTTAAGCAGCACTCTGAAAATCCAGCCTATTATTGGTGACTATATGTGCCAGGCCTTGAGTGAACTGAGTCCTCCACAGGCTCATACAAACAAAAATAATAACGGCGCAACCAGGATTTTAAAAATAGACCCGTCCACATCAGTAGTTGAGACTGATTATGAACTAAGGTGATATAGCTGAGGTTGAGGCAATGTGAGAGCCAGAATTCACACTGCTGACATTTCTACCCCTGGGTTTTTCCAGTGTTTCGTATTTATTATTATTATTTTTTTTATGACCATATCCACTTCAGGTTTAAATCCAAATACAGATAGTGGCATTTTGTTACACCCATACTGTTCAGGCACTGTAATGGACAGACCTCAGGAGATGTTTGAAGTTTCTGTGTACAGGAAGTTTATTTACAAAAAACAGAATCTAAAATCACAAAATTTGAACACAAATTCACAAATAGACAACACAAAGGGGAAATAAAAAGAATTGTTGAAGGTAAGGGTCGAAAAAAAATTTTTGTCTCAGTTAGTTTACTAGAAATCTGTGGACACATCCCAAAAGTCATACTAGTTTAAGAATACACTGTTAATTTGTTACTCCATATAGTGGAGTACTAGTATTATTTTGAACAATAGTATGTGGTTTGGTATGTTGCCTTTGTCTCACTTGCTCTGTATGTCCACTGCAGTCATGTGAGGAAGTGCATGGTGTGACATATAAAGTCTGTGACTTAAATGACCTGTTAAAACAGAGAGTTTTTATACTGTTCTAGTTACATTTTTTTTCTAAGTGTAGGTAGAAATGAATATGTTCTTTCTTTGTTTCATTCTTTCTTTGTTTCTTCTTTCTTTTACATGGGTAATGACATCATGTTTGACTTCAGTGTACTTGTAACAGTTGATTACTTACTCAGGGGCAACCCCTCTTGTGAAAGGCTTGTGTGAGTTTCTCGTTTTTTTCTCCAGAAAAGTATGAAACAGAGAAAAATATTAGCAAGACTACAGATATAGATAAAGGAAGTAGATATATGGGGAAAGATTATAATGAATAGATGATGTGAAAGAGGGAAAAGAAAATCAACTCTCTGAAACCGAAACAGCATCATGGTGTTGTGGCCAGTGGTGACGTATGATGGGGGGGATTTTTGCCTATTACGAGGTTACTGGACTCAGGCCTACAGGAAACCTGCGTGCAGTACAAGCCAAATTTTCTTCATTCAGTTGAAGAGAGAACAAACAGATGTTAATGTTTGCACTTCCTCATTATCAGAGATGCAAACTTTTATAATTTAAGATAAAAAAGGGTTAGGTTAAATCTAGAACCTTAAAGAGTTCTTCAGTTGTGCTTCCAGGTAAATATTATATACAAAGGTCACTGCCAGAATGGTACACTTGAGTGTTTCCGTATCACAGATGGTTCCAAGTAGAACCCAAGGAAGCTGAGAGCCTTTAACTATCCAAGGAACCCTTGAAGGGTTCTTTTTTCTCTTATAGTATACATGTCTAATAGTGGAGCAAGCACCCTCTAAAGGTTTAATATTGGTCCAAATGGGAACAGTGCCATATCTGAGAGAGATATTCACCACAGACACTTCCCTCACTGGATGGGGAGAAGTGTGGTGCCATAAGGCCTGGTGTGATCTGCCCCTCAGGTTTCTGTTGCCAGTTCTGAGATGTCACCAATTGTTGGTCCACTTGGACAATACTGTGACAGCTATATCAATCATCAGGGTGGCATGAGATCCAGTGGCTCTCCCAGTTCTACCTGAAAACACCCCAGAAGCGACATTCCACAGTTAGGCTCTCAGATCTATCTGTCAGGGTTGTACTGGGCAGCATATACACATGGGAGTGTGTCGCCTACACTGTTTGTGATATCTCAAGTAGGGGAAAGGTTTGGCAGGACACAGACAGACCTCTTTGTCAGGTGGAACTGGGTTTTTCCTCCACCTAACTCTAATTCTTCTCACCTTGCACACACTGTTAGACATTTCAACTTGGTTAAACTTAGAAACGAAAGTTCACCTGCTGCCTTAAAAACATGAGTAAACTCAACTTGAAGATAACCTTTGTTTCAACTCAAAGTCAAGTCAAGACAATGACTCAAAGTCAAGACAATGCATTACTTAAGTTTAATATTTGAAAACTTATCAACTTGAGTTCAATATCCAAAACTTGTCATGACAATTGGCGTTAAAGAGAAGAAATAAGTTCACATAACTTAATGGGGCTATCACGTTTTACAGAGCAGAATTAAGTCCCCATTTACACTAAAGGTATATGTGTCACCTATTGCACTGTGCTTGGAAACTTGTCAAAACCTTTCAGAAGTGGCTGCAGCACCTTCATCCACTGTGATTTCCCAGGAGCCTGGCAACTCCCCCTTGTGCTGCAGTATTTTAAGGTCTGTCCTTACAAGCCAAGGCAATATGCAGAAACTGAAATAGGTGTCTTTGGAAATGGAATAATGTCAGTCAAATGGCCTCTTCCTGTGAAATTAGGCAGGTCTTGGCCACATTTAACAGCTAAAAGTACCAGACTTACAAGACTAGTCAAAGGCAACAGGTTTCTGGAGACTAAGAACAGTTTAAAATTTTTTTTGCTTTTCCAAGAATGACAGTTTGAATTTATATTTAGTATTCCTTAGTTTTGCCATTTGCACTTTAAAGAAAGTAGGTTCTTGTGACAACAAGAACAAATCATTTAAATCATTGTTTGTAACTTTGAATCATTTTATTTAAGCTTTATTTAATGAACTAATTTTTGCCTATTCTTTTGAATTGTACCAGTAATTCTGGAGTTGACTGCAATGTAATTCATTTTGGAGTGTTTGATGAAGGAGCAGATTGTGGCATAGATTTGTGACTTTAAATTGGTATCAAACAACACAACGTTATTCAACGAAAGACATCAATACAGACGTTTTTTAAGTGTGAAATCTATTCTTCCCGTCAAGACAGAACTCGATTCAACAAACTCCGAATCAGCAATATTCGACCACTGCCTGCCTTGATCCATCATCTTATGTGCATTGTGTCCATGTCATCTCAAAGACCTTAAAAGAGTGCATCCATACAATAATGAATCACCACCTTCTTACAGAAACACAGTCCTGCTAGATGAAGCATTGTTCTTGGGCAATTGATGTTGTTATTTCAGTTTAGAACAATAGATGGTGCTGAATGATCCCTCGTCTCACTCGCTGTAGGAAAGCATGATTTCAGGCCCTGGTTAATCACAAGGGAACTGTCTCTTCCGCTCTACCTCTTTCCGAAAGCTGTACATCTAAAAAAGTTCTCATGAATGTGTCTGGAGTGTTTTTGTGGAGCATTGTGAGTGGAGTTTCCTATATGTTGAAGGAGTGTCATGCTGATATCAACACCTCGGTGACGTATTGTGATCTGGTTTCCTCAGAGGATGCAGTCTAGTTGAGAAACCTTCCTCTTATCATGTGTGTGTCTTTTGTTAGAAGCACCTAAATATCTGGACTGATGACGAGATGCTTTTTGGGGAAATGATGAATAATAATAATAATAATAAAAAGAGTAATAAAATAAATTATTTGGTGGCACAGTGCTGCCTCCCAGCTCCCAAAAACTTGCCAGTAGGTGGACTGGCTATGCTAAATTACTCTGAGTGTGTGATTGTTTGTGCACGGTGCTCTGGTGTTCCATCCTGGGTGTATTCCCGACTCATGCCCAGTATTCCTGGGACCAGGATAAAGTGCTTACTGAAGATGAATGAAAGTATTATTACTTATACACTTCATAGTTCTTTCCACTTCATAATTCTCCCCATGACGCTTTATCTTGCATGTCCTACTGGCATGCAAGATAAAACCTCACGGGGAGAACTTTGAAGTGTATATGTAGTAATTCATTCTATCATGCCCAGTATTCGTGGGACCAGGATAAAGTGCTTACTGAAGATGAATGCATGAATTAGTTCTCCCCATGAGGCTTTATCTTGCATGCCAGTAGGACATACTTTATATTTTTGAAGTCGTATATAATGCTGAAATTGTCTACAATTAAACATTTCTTATCGGATGTATTACAATAAAAGTTGAGTCAGATCTTTAAGTTAAAGTTCATAGCACAGCATATGGTCTGAAAACGTGTTTTTGCAGTTCCCATTGGATCAGAAATGATTACAGTCCACAAAATTACAGTACAGTTTCTTAAATCAATTCAAGCTGCTGTTGGAGGGCAAAGCCAGCGAGATCTATATATGCTGAAATGAGCAGTTTGCTTTTTTATCCCTTGCTTTTTTTAATCTGTCCCACTTTTGTTTTTTTTTTAGGTTGTATAGGTTGTTCATTATTCAAGTATAGCTAGCGAGCATATTATAGTGGAGTATGTTTTTATAATATTTACATTTATACCACAGAACTATTGAATTCTTGAATCTGATTGGTCAGAAGGTGTTGATTAATCTTCAGCTTTGACAGCAGCTCCAGCTATAATTCAAATCACAGGTTTATATTAATGCGCTAATGCGCTGTCAGGCTGCATCACACCACCCTGTCATTCATTATTTTCTTAAAACAGCACGCCCCAAGTGTTTTATTCCTTAGATAATGTATTATGCAATAAAATATTGAAGTCTAAATTAAGGTCGTGTAATGGTTTTGAGCTCCTATATTTTTCTATATGCGTTTTTAATTGCTAGTTGTTTTAGGGCATTTCTGGAAGTGAGATAAATCTCAGCTGGCTCTTTAGAATAAAGAATAATAAAGAGCAATTTAGGGTATTTTGGTGAAATCAGCTTGCTAGAGTTCAATTACAGTGTATTGCGACAAAGAAGAGAAGCTTGAATGCAAAAAAAAAAAAAAGTTTAAAAAAAGAAAAGTTGTAAAAAAAAAAAAAAAAAAAAAAAAAAAAAAAAAAAAAAAAAAAAAAAAAAAAAAAAAAGAAAGAAAGAAAGAAATAAAGAAAGAAAGAAAGGAACAAAACATTTTTATATTATGTTCACTGGCCAAAATAGTTGCTAAACTTAAAAAATATTTTTTTGTGTGACATTTTCAGATAAATTTCTCCTGACAAAAGGTTTGTACACCTTACGTTTTAATACAGTATAACCACTATAAAAAGAACAAATTGATTAAATATTGAAACCTTTTGTGAAACTTAACTCAGATCTTGCACATTTAGGGGAAAGCTGTTACACCTACTGATAAATGACTCAAAGACAGCCCTAGTATCTCATATGTTTCAGTAAAATACAATCTCATTTCTCACTTCACTAAACATTTAACTAGAAACATTTCTCGATGAGCCCATTTGAACAAAAATGCTATATACAGAGATTTTGTCACAGTTTCCCATTTTGAATTGTGTTTTTTCATGGGGACCAATGCTGTATGCTTTTTTATTTTGGTTGCAATTGTGGTGTTATCTCCACCCCTGTGTTGTCATTGGTTTGTTTCTCTGATGGTGTTCACCTGTTTCTTGTTGTCCCTTAAGTAATTTGAACTATCAGTGTATCCCTTTTATTTTGTTTGCCATGCATTGGTGTTTTTAAGTCTATGACTTAGTTTTAGTGTTTTTTGCTCCTGTTTTAGGTCCTTTTTTCACTTATGATAGATTAACTCTTCCTACCTGTGTTTTGATGTCTGCTATGAACTCTGACGATGATTCTTGGTTTGCCCAATAAAACCATATTGAACCCCCGCATGTGGTCCTGGAGATAAGGATCAGTTATTAGTACTGTAAGTTTGTTTCACTGACTCATTAGTTTGGGGAATTTGGTCAAACCTGTGATGAAATATTTCTGTTCATAGTCATTCTAAAAGGGGATATTTTAAAATTAGTCATGTTTTGCAGACTTTATCTCCTAATCATCGCAGATGACCTTGAACAGTCATTTCAAGATGTAAAATAACTTCTGACTGTCTTGCAGTTTAATTTACTAGTTGTTTACTTTATAAGTGCTGTTTTTGGTAATTTAATGTAGTTTAAGGTTAATTTTGCAGAAGCACAAAAACAGTTCCAAGAACAGAAAATATTACGGCAGGCATAGGTCAAAAATGGGGGCAAATTGAGCAATGGAAAGAATTCAAAGATGGTGAAGATATCCAGTGAAAGAGAGTCAAAACATGATTGCCATATAAAGAAAAAAGCAAGGCTCAGACTGTTCAGGCTAGGCAAAAACTGAACTGTGCAAAAAGAGGGCTGAAATAAAGGGTTTATATAAAAGTACAGCACGAGTGTGTGTTAAGGATGTAACTCAGTGACACTATCTGTATCTATATATGTTTAGTGCTGCTAATATCCATATCTGTATCTGGATATGGGTTTAAACCTGAAGAGGGCGTGGCCTAAGGCCTACCACTATGCCTCCAAAAACACTGGTAAAAACCCCAGATGTAGAAATGTTACATCACTGCATTTCATAATTGATCTCAACTAGAGATATGAATGGTACTTTTTCCCACTCCTACAGTTATTTTTGTTTATACCTGCCCACAGTATTTTCTAACGAATTTAGTTGGTTTTACTTCCCAAAATATAAACAAACTAGTGGCCTAATTTAAACCATTGCAGTCCGGACCAGGGAGTTACTAACGATGAATGAACACACATATTGAAAGTAAAAAACTCCCGCTCTTGTAGCCTTTTTGCTGTGTCTTGCAGGATCACAGTCCCGATGCACACCTCTAGCCTCAACTAGGTAGTCTGTGAACCATTTTTACCAGCAAAAACCCACAAAAATGATAAGTGCACCTCCTTTTTGAATCTGTATTTGTATCTCTGTTTAGAACACATTATGTGTTCATGACAGGAAAATCACCCTTATCTTCTGTCACTTTGAACAGAATTACCAAGTAGTAGTTTTGTTAACTGCAGATGTTGAATCTGCTAGAGGATAGGTATAAGCTATAACTAAGGCTATGTTAAAACTATGCTACTCTGATGCATCCTTTATTTGTTTAGTCGTCTATAAACGTAAACATAGTAGCCATTTACATTCAAACTAGGCTTAAAAACAAAGCTTAACATTCTACTGGCAGAAACGGACAAATTAGACGTGGCATTCACAGCTGGAGGTCTTAGCCATCACTGTTGGCAGGGAGGATAGTGGAGAAGTTCCCTCCATAGCGAGAGTCTGGGAGATCAGTGGTGGAGCCCAGACTGTGTGGTCTCTTACAGGGTGGAGATTACTGGAGGCCCCACAGACACAGAAGATGAGCTTGAATTCAAAGAAACTCCAAAATATACAATTTGTTGAGCATTATAAAAATCCTGCTGAGTTGGTTTTAGAAGTATTTGTCTTGCCTTTAGAAGACGTAGAGTAGGTAGAACATGACAAAGGAAGATGAGTCTACAAGACCACTTATTAAATATAATTTTTTTTATATTTCAATCTAAATGTCAACTCTACAAGGATGTGCATGTCATGAATAGAGATTCTGATTACTTGTAAATGCAGCATGCTGTAGTCTTGACTATGGGTAATGAAATCTGCTACCTCAATACGATGTTCTCGATTTAATTTAGGTTAAAGGGTGAAGGTCCATGAGATGTTGTGTGACATAAATGAAATGAAATCAAAACAAAAAACCCTGAAGAACAGCCAAAAAACTGGTGGAGCTTTGAGGTAGCATGGGGGTTTGAGGGACCCCAGAGCTCCTCCTTGTGCAGATGTGTTGGCTGCTTCATCCAATCTGCTCTGGTTCATGGGTAACCACACGTAATTATATTGTCTATGGCTTGACATCGTCTCAACAGTGGTCGTTTATAAAAAGCTCTTTAGGTGGAGCTGAGTCCAAATTTGCTGTGAGGGCATAAAGTTGGTTGAATAGGAGGACATGAGTTTTGACCTTTTTGTTATTCTAGAATGTATCATTCATTCGTTCATCTTCCGTAACCGCTTTATCTTGGTCAGGGTTGCGGGAGATCAGAAGCCTATCCCGGGAACACTGAGTGTGAGGCTGGATGGGTCACCAGTCTATCTCAGGGCACCATGCACACACATTCACAACTAGGGGTATTTTAGAATGACCAGTCCACTTACAGTCATGTTTTTGGAAGGTGGGAGGAAACCAGAGAACCCGGAGGAACTCACACGGACCCGAGGACAACATAGTTAGTAACCCATCCTTTGGATCAAATCGTGGACCCTGGAGCTGTGAGGTGGCAATACTTCTGATTGTCCCACCATATTGTATGCAAATAAGAAATGTCTCAAGTATAAATGTCTCAAGGTTAGGGGTTCGAATCCTGCCTTTGCCCTGTGTGCATGGAGTTTGCATGTGCTCCCTGTGCTTCGGGGGTTTCCTGCCCAATCCAAAGACATGCGTTGTAGGCTGATTGGCATTTCCAAATTGCCCACAGTGTGCGATTATGTCCTGTGATGGGTTGGTACCCCGCCTTGTGCCCCGAGTTCCATGGGGTAGGCTCCAGGCTCCCCCGCAACCCTGTGTAAGATAAGTGGTACGGAAAGTGGATGGATGGATGGATGGATGGGTGGATGGCACTTCACATTTCTTCAGCAGAAATCCCAACACCAATTTGTGCAAAACGAATAAATGATAGTTCTAAATCCAGTCCACGTTTTATACTTTAACTCGCAGTACACTTGAGCTCAGGTGTGTTCCTATGATTGCTCAACAGAAATGTGGACTGGCTGGAGTGGACTGTACTGAGAATCTATGATGAGCGTTTGGATGTCAGTTATTTTCTTAAAGTCAAGAACATGTTCCTGGTAAAAGAGCGTCCTCTTGTGGTAGAAATACAGTATGTGTCCTTTTGATACTGAACATCTTTCAATTAATATTTTATACCAAAGTAATCATATCTATTTATCTACCCCACTTGATAAATTAGCATTTAGCATTTCACTGGACCATGTCTTATCATAAAGACAGTCCTTTTTTCTCTAGTTAATTTAGTATAGTATATTTTAACCAGTTTTAAAGTAAAAAGTGTTGTTAAATGTTTGTATTTCAACAAGACTGTTCTGACTTTGCCCAGCTTAGCTTCTTGAGTTGCATTTTAAACATAGTCCTGAGGAAAGTCCTGGGGGGTCTAATTAAAAGGCTAATGTGACTGAAAGCAAGTTTTAATACTGTGTTAAAATGGACACCATTCATTTGTGGGCTGTTTTTTGTGAGAAATGTTCACTAAAATGAACATAACTTGCCATTCCTCTGGCATGTGAAAGGTTTTTGTGTGTCTAGTTCAACAAATATTGTTTATATTGCTAATAAGAAAGGATCAGTTTTATTAAGTATCAAATATTTACAACTGTATTACCTTTTAAGGTAAAGAAATGAACTGTGTGATAAGCGGATGCACTTTGCAGTATTGTCCACTAGGAGGCAGCAGTCGAGTATGTGTGTGGTGTGGATGCTGCAAAGGGACCCTTCCTAATGTCTATCACTTGTAATTGCTATTTCCACCAGTGTTTGCCCATCCAAATTTGACTGTTACTCAATATCCTCAACATATTTAACATTTTACCATCTGGTGGCTCAATAAGGTGGCAGTTCTTGAATGCATCTATCGTGTGTATTGAATGCAGGGAAATTCCACGCACCGCCTCAGTACAGAGTTACTTCATGAACATTACGTAAAAGTGTACAATAATCTTTTGTCTATTTATCAGAGCCATAGAGCTTTTTATTCCTGACAGACAGACCACTTTAGGTCACAGTTTACATCATTTATAGGCGACTTGTTTTTGAGTTATTGAGGTGTAGACTAAACCCGTTCAATTCAACTGTAACTAAATAAAAAAAATAAAAATTACAGACCCCCTGGATATTCTTCATGGACCCCTGATAGGTACCTGGACCCCTTTTTGAGAACCACTATTGTAAGTGAATCCTTGCACAATATACTCAACGTAATAAACATTTTAAGACCAGATGACTCGATAGGGTGGCAGCAGACAAAGAATGCTCAGTGTGCTTAGTTTGAAATATGAAGTGTCACTGAGTCTGTCAGGATCAAGCTGTCATTTCTGAGATTAGCCTGTATAGGGAACTCCAAAAAAATCCCTCTGTGGAATAGTAAAATCGTGAAAAGTATTTTCAGTTTGATTGCGTTACTTTCAAATTTAACTCATCTGATTTTACATTGAGTGTAAGCAGGTCTTTAGATTTGATTAGGATTTTTGATTGATTTTGCTATTCAGCAAAATTATTTTTGTGGCCTGGTTTATGACTGAGCCCTGATTGATCAAAGATGAGAAGACGTTCACTATTAGGCAACACTGACCAGACTTGTGAGAGTTGATTGTCAACTCAGAACTCACTTTGTTCTGTTTTTTTTTTTTTTTTTCAAACCATAGGAAATATTTAAACTAGTAAGTTTTTGATCTTTTTCTGCTGTTTGATGGTATGAGTTTTCTGCTCTGATGTTGGTGATTCATATTTGGTGTGAAAGTGATGCACTCAAAGGACGCCTACAAAGGCCAGGAAGGACTGACACACACTCCGGACACCGAAACACCCGACACAAAGTCATCCTCATTGTCTGTCTGTTTCTTTACTCATATACAAGGCAAAAAACTTATTATTCCATTAGTATAGTTTTAAACCATATACAATCATACAGTATGTAAAGTTGTGTGGCAAAAGAATCAAAGGCAAAAGTAAGGTTTGCAAACAAAAAAAAGCATTTTTATTCATTGTTCCACAACTTGAATGAATTCATTCATCAGTTTGCTCCAGGGATGTAATTGTAAATGTAAATGTACAAATAAAACACATATTTATTCTGATAACTCTGATGGAGAGCATTCTTGTATAAAGTAAAGTGCATCTCTCAAATATTGTGACTGTTTTTTTTTTAATTCTTAAAAAAAATGTTTATGGTTAGTTCTTTCATAAACACATAGTGCAAGTATATTTCCATCACTCATCACCTCAGTGTTCTAGAGATTTATGTCTTTACCCTCTAGAGATTTAGTTGTGTGTATAATTTCTAAATTATTATATACCAATGCATTGTCAAATACAGAGCACTGTTTTATATGTTCATTATTGTTCAGATTTTATATTTATATGTATATATATATATAACATTAGGACATTTTCACAGCGCAAACTCTGATTTAGATGAAAAAGGTTACTGTTTTGCTCATAAAGGTTATGAAAGTTGGCTTTATTTTGCTGTACTTTCACAGAGGAAGTGAGAAAATGAAAGCTTTTTTTTTTTTTTGAAGTGACTTCTTTCCACTTCAAATGTATTAAATTGAGATCATTAATGATGTAAACATCACATAAGCACACTTTCTGTTGTTTAAAAAAGAAAAATGCCAATTTTTTTTTTTTTGTACAGACAAACAAGGACATGGACATTTTAGTGTCTTTATAAAAACATCTTAGCAAAATATAGCCAAGGCCTATTTAAATATGCATAAATAGCTTGAAAATATTTTCTCCATAGCAATTCAAACACCGTTGACGTACAATAGTCATTTAGCTAAAAAGAGGAACAATAATATCAAAATGATGGACACAGTCCCTGTTTTAATTTCTGTACATGACAAGCACCTGCAAGACACTTTCAACCGGCAACCTATAGCTAGAAAAAAAAAAAAAGAAAAAGACTAAACAACTTTAGTTAAGCCATTTAAGAGATTTAAAGTGATTTAAAAATGTGATTTTAAAAAGACTTTCAAGTTTGTTCTCATACAACACATCTTTGGGTGTTTTAAATGTTCAAAAGTCTAAATACTTTACAACAATTAGCAACTTCACTATAAGATTATATAAAACATGATATAAAATATGTACAATAGTGCATACGAAGCGTTGGACACTAATCAAGGGTAAACTAGATATGTTGAGTCTGAAAGTAAATCCAAATAAAAAGCATATGATTTTTTTTTTTTTGCACTGGTTGTCTTGAAAGAAATTAATCTAGAATTTTTTTTTTACATGTAAAATGCAATTAGCCATCATATTGCTTACCGTAATGCTTTGAATCTGTTTTGTCATGAAAACCTTGACTTGTTCCTGTTTGTTTTGTGTTTTTTGGCATTAATTTGTGATAAAATTTCTAACAGCTAAACATTTATTCATGTAATCTTTGCATAGTGGTATATGTAATCCTAGCTGGAGTAGATGACAGTTACTTTCCAGATGCACTGATAAGCCTGTAGCTTATTTCTGATAGAGGTTATGGAAGTTATTTGTCCCTTTAGATACCTGACTTACCTGTGAAACTTTGGAATGGAAAAAAAAATGAATTGCACTTAACAGTCTGTGGGTAGCTTTTAGTCCCACTTTAATTTACCCTTGTTAGCAAGTACAGAACCATAAAACAACCAGAAGAATCATAAATACAAATACATGTCCAAGATATTAACCATTTTTTGATCCTTTTAAAATCCCTGGCATCACATTAGAAAGCTGACGATTAAACAACAAAAAGACATCAGTTAAAATCAGCAATTTGCCAATATGATTTGCAAAGTCTCCGAAATTCTGAAAAACATTTTCTGCTCAAGTGCACACCCATTGCAGGGAAAGGTCCGGCCTTGAGCTTGTCTATTCTTCTCAGTTAAATTAAGGAAAAATAATCAAAGAGATGTGCGTGACCGAAAAATTTTGAGTGGTCAGTTTGCAGCTTCAGGAACGGGTGGCGCTCGCTCCAGTCTCACGGTCCAGGGATCAGGGGTCGGGGGGTAAAAGGCTGGGTGCGGTAGAACGTCCTCCCTTGCCAGGGCAAAAGCAAACACCCCCCTCTTCCTGTCCACATCCTCTGAGATGAGCTTCCTGTCGGTCAGATTCTCTCTGCTGCTGCCACCGTCTAAATCCTGCCGTCTTTCAGGCAGTTGAGCGGGCACCGGTGCTCCAAGGGATGGCAAATGCAATGTTTGGTCTCCTTGTAGTGGGTGGGGATCTGGAGGGTAGAAGAAGCCAGAGGAAGAGCGCCAGGAGGAGGAGGGTTTGCGTCCCCTGCGTGGGCGTGACACACGGCAGCTCTGACGCTTGATGTGCCGGTGCAGGTGGTCAGAGCGGGTGAAGCTTTTGTAGCAGTGCTCGCACTGGTAGGGCCGCACACCTGTATGGATACGCAGATGGTTCTTCAGGTCGTAGTTGTGCACAAATTTGGAGTTGCAGTGCAGGCACATATAGGGTCGCTCGCCTGTGTGCTTGCGCATGTGGATCTTTAGCTTGTCTTGCCTGAGAGATAAAGAAAGAAAAATAGAACCGGTGGGTTTTAGGGTTATCCTTCGACAGTTGTGAAAGATTCTGCAGCTTTATGCATTTTTCATGCCCAAAAAAATCCCCTTTAAACCTCAAGAACTATTAAAGCCGAAAGCAACTACCCATACACACGCACACATTCATAGTGGTTGTTTCATATGCTTAAAAAGCATGCGAGTAAATCTTGCCCTACATAGGTGAAAAAAGGATGGACATGCCAGTGGGTTTTTAGGATTTGTCTTTTGTCTTCTTGTGGTACACTAAAGTCATATCAGCATTCCGGTTTTTTCTCTTAAGTGCTTTTTGGTCAAAACTTCTCTCCTGTAGCTTTCTGTTATTAAGTGGTACAGTGTGTGCTAGTTAAGAACTGAAATCTAGGTTGTATTTTCTTATGTTGTTACAGTATGGAAACCACTGTGAAGCTCAGACGGAGGCAGACCACAAAATTGCACAAACTGTTTCACAAATGCATTTGCATGACTGGGGTGATGCTATATGACAGGCACTTGATGCTTTTGCAACTTCTCTTTGTGTGACTGATTTGGTCTGGCCTAGTCAACTCCCCAACCTTCCTGTTATTCATGCCATTTCAATGTTGTTATGTTTTATGACTATGTGACCTTCAAATGACTTTTGAAAACTTTCATGTATAACTAGTAAGCATGTTTAAACGTTGTCCAGAAAAACATTTTGAAAGACTTAAGCTGAGGAAACTAAATCTTCCAGTCTTCCAGTTGTGCTGATTTGGCAGGTGGATTGTTTCATTAGCCAAGTGATAACCTTCTGTTCATCATGATTTAAAAGGCTAATATGGTCTCAGGTCAGCAGGTATGACCAGCACCTCAACTTTCACACCTAAACAGTGTGGATCTCACCCCCCTGCCAAGTGTGTGTTCTCAAGACTTGCTCTCAATGCCCCCCTGGAGGAGGCCTTTGGCACACCAGCTCTAAAGTGTGCCCACCTGGGTGCTATCTGGGTTGGACTTAATGTATGCTATGCCCAGTCTCTGTCTTACCTTGTGAAGCGGACCTCGCAGATGGTACACATGTAGGGCTTCTCGCCTGTGTGCGTCCTCATGTGCCGAGGTAGTTTGCCTGCACCCTGGATGACCTTGTTGCAGATGGGACATTGCTGCGACGCTTTGGGCTTCAGCTTCCGCTCTTCCTCTAGCTGCCAC
This sequence comes from Pangasianodon gigas, assembly GCA_022758105.1. Lineage (NCBI taxonomy): Eukaryota > Metazoa > Chordata > Actinopteri > Siluriformes > Pangasiidae > Pangasianodon > Pangasianodon gigas. The sequence continues at coordinate 22,953,445 of CM040468.1, read as the reverse complement.
GGTGGAAACAGCGACCCTAGGTGGGATGCTGAGAGGAAACTTAAGTAGTTGCGCAGGTCTGCTTCATCCTTAATCTGGCCCAGGGGGGGTTCAGGAGCCGCACCAACACTTGGGCTCACAAAGTCTTTGAGGAATTCTCTGTGGAGCAGAGCACTGGGGAGCTCATCTTTTAGTTCCTCTTTGATGACTTCTTTCTTGATAGCGAGATCCAAGGGCCCGTTGTCCAGCGAAGAAGTTGGGTAAGGGTGAGGTGGGCATTGGGGATCCAGGATTTGCGGAAAACCTGGAAACTCTGTAGCCCAAATTGGAGGATAGAATCCAGGGAGGAGAGAGGTGAAGCCTGACCCTCTGTCCAGTCCTGGCATCTTTGGGTACAGCCCTTCCTGCAGCAGGGACTCAATGGAAAAGTCTTTCAGTGCTCTGCCTTCCAGTCCTTCTTGCTCTCTGGGTTTTTCCGGGGTACGTGATTGGCATCTCTGAGAGTTTGGCAAGTCTCTTTCTGAGTCTACCTTCTGTTGTGAGCTGCATGCGGGACTGTCTGCTCCTCGTTCTCTTCCAGTGATTCGGTTCTCCTGGTTTTCAGAAGCATCTGCTTGAAGAGATCTTTCACTGACATTGTCCTCGTCACGTTCCTCAACCTCACCATCTTTTGAGTCGTCCTCTGCCTCTTCTGCCATTTCCTCCTCTTCATCGTCTTCCTCTTCTTCCTCATCTTCTTCTTCATCCTCCTCTTCATCTCCTTCTCCTTCTCCACCACCAGTACCTCCCCCTCCTCCAGTGTCCATGATCTCCAAACATACGTTAATGATACACGGGATCTCCAAAAGCCGTGCCGCACCCAGGATCTCCTTCACGTTGGAGGGTGTCACTGTCAGGGTCGATGTGTATGCAAACTCTAAAATGGCTGTCAGCGACTCGGGTGCTACAAAGTCCAGCTCGTAAACACCGTGATGGCTGGGGTCTCCATCACCCGTGGCCACAGTGAAGAGTTTTTTGAAGTACTGACTGCATGCAGCCAGCACAGAGCGGTGTGTGCGGTACTCCTGGTCCTTCACCACCAGGACCACATCACAGAGGAAGCCATCACGCCGCTGTTCATTCAGACTGCACAGGACGTCGCTGCTATGATTCGGGAAGGGGATCCCAATGAGGTCCTCCTCACTGTGTGCCATAGTCTTAAAGGAATCTACACAAAGAAAGGAAGAAGGAAAGAAAGTAGAAAAATGAAGAGAACATTACATATGCATAGACACCAGTATATGTGCGTGACAGAGAATGATTGAGTAGCTCCTTCAGAGGATGCTTGACTGTCATTTTTTGAGATGTATAATGAATCCATCAAGCAAGACTTGGCGGCCGCCCCACCCCTTTTAGCTCTCTACAGCCCTCTCTTTCTTATCTTCTGCTTTTGGGTTTTCATGAACCAAGCATGATGTCTGAAGCCTGATAAAGCAAGATATACCAAAGTTTCGCTCTCTCTCTCTCTCTCTCTCACACACACACTCTGTCTATGTGACATTTGGAAACAAAACACAGGAAGGCAAAAGGGGTCAGACTCTAGTTTCTAGACTAAAGGAAAGAAGTATGGAGGGCAACATGGTTTTTACACACAGCACCTCCCCCTCGACTGTTTTAGTATTCTTTAGCTTCTTTTTTAATACCTGTAAATTGGTTTACTATTTATTTGAATTTCAGAAATTATGCTCTAATCTAAATGCACCTACTGTTGCATACAGAGAAATCACATCAAGTCATATGTTCAGCTGGTTTCAGCACACGGGTGAACGGCAACTGAATTGTACCTGTGGATTCCCTAAAATGTTTACGCTGCTTTTTACACAGAGACGTTTGGCACCATCGCCCTTCATTCACAGCTATGAATAGAGCATAATCTCAGTGCGTGTACACCACGCGGTCAGTGCAGACATTTAGATGGATGCTTTGAGATTCCCAAATCCAAACCAGCCTTGTTGACTGACTTTAAAGTAAATGAGCAGTTTTTGCCGGCATCCACAGGCCAACCTCTTTCTTTCTCTTCTATTTGAATCTATTTGTTCACGATCACATCTGAGCTCTTACCAATCAAGTATTGAACATTTCTTGCACTGTTGCTAGGAGACAGTTGCTATAATTACCAGTTTATTAGACATATAGTCTAATAAAGAAGAAACAACATGTCTTTAAATGAGGAGAAGTGCATAATGAACATGATGAGCGGGTCTGAGAGGGGGCGGGGATGTCATTTACAGAGAGGGAAGAAATGCTGCATGGGTATGAAACAAAGAACAGTATACGTCTCAGTCCATATTCTGTGCCAAGTGTTCTCAAAATTCTTGCAACCAGGGGCACCTTTAACTGCAAAATAAATTCCACAGATTTATTTTATGAACCTAATCCAACTATTCAAATATTAGGCTCATTATTTAAATGTGTAGAATATTACTCTGGCTGTTTATTTGAGCCAGAGAGATAGTTATTCATGAGCTTTATATTCACAGAACTGATTATTTAATTCTATAAATCATCTTTATAGGCATAAATAACATTTATAGGCTGACTTGTTTTTTGAGGTATTGATATTTGGATTAAACCAATTCAATTCAAGTGACCAGTCAAATCAGCAAATAACTATAAGAACTCAATAACAAATATAACTTTGATAACAGTGGGTTGTGATTTCCACCACTGTAACAAAACAAAACAAAAAACAAAACAAAACAAAAAAACAGACCCTATGGCTGAGCTTCACAGACCCCTGGAGCTCCCTAGAGAACCCCAGTTTGAGAACCACTCTTCTATATCATATGTCAGTATGATGTACAGCACTCCAAGGTATACCCAGTAATTAAGAATGATTTGGTATTTATTGAACTTTTTAACATGCCCCTGATTTGTTTCTACCTTGCACAAGAATGTCTACAAACAAGGCCCTCTATAGGTGGGGCAACAGGGCGTTCATTCAAAGAAGAACCTTTACGTCAAGTTTTCATGTGCACTTGACGTAAAAAAATGCACTTGTATTGTTTAAACATGACAGTGCAACACAGAAGGAGAGAGAAGGAGGGGGATCCGATGTCCCCAGAAGTTCCCTGACAGGTTACGTTCAAAAAAAAAAAAAGAAGAAAAGAAAAAAGATGGTGCCCCTCCCTGGAAAATCCAGCCAAGTCAAACAGGCATTTAGAGCTAAAAACAACAGTCGATCCCACCCACTCTGGGAACACGTGCAACTTCTGTAGCTGCCTAACTCTGTGCTCTTCCCCTCCCCTGTCCTCACAGATACACTCCCATAATTATAGTGTGTGTGTGTCTGTGTGTGTGTGTATGTATGTGTGTGTGTGTGTGTATGTATGTGTGTGTGTGTGTAGGATAGGAGCAGGATGTGACACATGCTCAGAGCGGGAAGGAGGGCACTGCTTTCCCACTGTAACGTCCTACATGGCTACCACCACGGGCTCACAAGTACACACACACACACACACACACACACACACACACAGACACACACACACAGCAGTGCCACTGACTAACTCCTTTAACTCTTCAGACCTGAACAATCTCTTAGAAAATCTAATTCTGCCTGTGGCGTGAAGAGATTTAGATGAGTTTTTTAAACATTTTTCTTAAAGTTTTAATGTACAATGAAGTTAGCATGTTATCACAGATGCTGTAGTAGATTTTGAATTAAAAAAACATAGTAATAACGAGTAAGACAACATTATAGCATAAGCATTGCACAGAATTTGGTGCAACAAGTGCCAGTTCCTGGTTCTAACCCAATACAGTACTTTATGCCACAGCGCTGTTCGAGTCTTGATTCTCTCGCAGTAGTTCGAATGATAGTTTTATATTAACGCATTTGTCCTAATATGTTATTGTTTTTATAGTAATAACTCATTCACAGGAACTTGTATGCCAAAGGCTTTATATAACCTAAGAACATTAATAAACGTGCTGTTATTTAGTTAAGAAAAATGTATAATCATTGAAATGGTGAAAATTTCTGTAAGGAGATGTTTATTTAACATTTATGGAAGGAGTCTCCAGTGTCAGTGTGTCGTAATGATCAATAAGTTTTCTGCCAAGTCTTCAGGACAGAGGACATCTCTTTAGCAAGACAGGCCCAATTTTTTGTCTTATAAAAAGAGAGGTAGGTGAGGGAACGATTTCTTGTTCATTCGTTAATTACTTAAAAATTGTAATTGTTGGCAAATCGTTATGGTGTAAGATGAATAAAACACTCCAGGATGTGCTTTGCATCGTGACGCATCACACCACGACATCATGGATTATTTTCTTATAACAGCACACCCCCAAATGTGTTTTATTTCTTATATATATATATATTATTTCTTATATTTCTTATATTATGAGGTTGTAGTAGTGTAGTAGGTATATTATATGTATGAGTGTGTATGTGAGAGTGTGAGCTTTTAATCTTTATGCATCATTTAGTTTCACTTTAAGTTCAGTTTAAGCACATTTTCTTTTGAGGTTTTGGTTTTGATTTTACAGTCGGATTCTATAAGATATGAAAAGTAGTTCTAGTTCTAATTCTGGAATGATAGAACACAAAGCTTTAGCGTTTACCTCAGAAACCTAAATGTCACTTAATTGAGTAAAAACAAAAGTAACTTTGATCTTTAAAATAACACACACACTCTCCGTTACTGTTTTACTTATTGAGGACAAAGCTGGCAAACACTTTGACTGTTGTTTGAGGTTTGAGTCACTGAATAAATGATTATTTTTCCTCTATTATTGGTATATATATATATATATATATATATATATATATATATATATATATACATATAATATATATATAATATATATACTGTAATAGATATGAGGTGAAGCGTCGTTCATCAGCTAGGAATAAAGTTAAGACAAAACTTTGAGAAAAGTTAAAACAGTTCACATCTCTCAGACATATTTCATCATATCTCATGGTGCCGGGGACACAGAGGTGTCAACAGAGAAGAGCAGGAGAGAGACAGTGTTACAGACAGACATGGAAGATAGACTGAGAGAGAGAGAGCGAGAGAGAGAGAGCGAGAGAGGTTAAGAAGGAGCTGTACATGAAGAATAGGTGGTGGTAAATTGGCTCAATCCAGTGCTGGGTTAGTGGGTCCTAAGGGAGATCATTTGAGGGCCTTTCCAAAGGCTGAGCTGGAGGGCGACCTGTAGGTTCAGGCTGTTAGCCGTTAGCACAGCCACTTATTTAGCCTGTTTACACACACCGGCGCTCGTCTGCGTCTTAGCAATGGCCCTGCAATAATTGAACAGATGGTTCTGAATTTGGATTTCGGTGATGTGTCTCTCAGCCAGAGGAGACGGAAGCGCTGCGGTAATGACAGGTGTGACACGAGTAATGAGCGCCTCCGTCACGGTTCAGGATCAGCAGATGAATTTAAACTGGCCTCGTTTGGGAAACTCTGGCTACGAACTTTGGGAAAATGTATTGGTCATATTCTCAGCGGTGTGTCTCTCACTACAAATTGGGGTCGTGATGATTTAATGAATTGGTTATAAGGGTTAAGGTCTTGTATACACTCAGTGTTTTGTAGTTTTTCAGTGTTTATTTGGCTGGTGATAATTTCACACACTTCGACTTGCTCGGGTGTAATGAGGGCACAATAAAGTGTGGGATTTTAGGTTTCGTCTTTCTGTTTTGGCCTGTTTATGGTGAGGCCTCTAGCCTGTTTGACTCTTTATAACAGCATTATAAGACAGTAACGAAGTACAATGCCAAACACTGTGATTTCTACAGCAATGCTGCCTTCAAGTGCTCTTTAGATGGTCCGGTTTTCACTCGTAATTACGAATTCTTTGCTGTGAATTGTGAAAAAAAAAACAAAAAAAACAAAAAAACAATATAGATCATGCCACAAAGGTGTAACCCTAAGGCTTTGGCCTAATCTCTGACCACTAACAATAAGTTATATTTAGAAATGTAAAGATTTTAAAGAGACTGTCCTTTGTGTCTCCATGACATATAGGAATCTTTCTGTAGGAGTCTGAAGACCCTACTTAGATAAATATATATATATATATATATATATATATATATATATATATATATATATATATATATATATAAAACTTGAAGAGGTTTTCGTGTAAACGTTTTAGGTTGGGAAATTCTGAGAAGGGGGCAAAAAAGACTGTGTATGTTTGTTAACACTATGAATATGTAGTCATTACTAAGTTATTACTATTTATTGAATATAAGTATGTAACTATAAGCATATATCAGCATATTATTCAGTAATTACTCTGAATTATTCAGTAACTACATTGAAACTAATAAAAGAAGGTGTGTAGTTATGAAAGTGCAAGATTAAGGGGTTAAATAATGTTTGACATTAAGGAAATTACATTATCTTAATCATATTTAACTTCCAACTTCATTTTTTTATCAGCTAAAACGCCCCCAAAACTCTCTTGATCTAATAAGTTGCATGAACACACCTTCGTTATAACAGACATGGTTGTGAAACACAGATACTAATACACCCTGATGCTGGGTCATGTCTGCTCTAATCCCCACGCTGTGTAAGTACACAGAACAGAAGTGCACAAACACCATCATCAAAGGCGTGACGTGCTGTCCCACAAATAATAATTTAAACACTTGTTATCTGTCTACTCAGCTCTTCTTATTCGACCGGTTTGGCTCCTAAAGTTGTCAGTTCGGCTTGACAACCAAATAGCACAGCACTATTACAGCACCAGGCCTCATTTCAGCTCCAAGCGTTGTTCTTGATGTGCAAGCATTTTATTGCATGTGTGAGACATTTTGATGTGTCCTTTTTTTCAGAATATCAGTAGTCTTTAGAAGTAGGACGTGGTTAAGGGAAAGCACCTCTGACACATTAATGAAATAGTCGACACGGTGTCAAACTTGAATCAGCGAACTGGATCGATCGCATGTTTGACCCTTTTCACGGCAGCACAAAGCTTCACACTTTTTTTTTTTCAGACGGCAGGTTGCAACCCAAATAATTACATGAGTCATCAAATTACCGTGTCGCACCGATGCCGTGACACGGCTGCGCTATTGTCACTGTGCTGGGCTACACCTGATACGTACACACACGCTCAAAGGAAATACAGGTGTTAGAAAGAAAAGAAACACAAATAGCTTGAATTACTTTTTCAAGAGATACATTCAAAGACATGAACACAAACAGAACACATGAAGTTTAAAAAAAAATGAAAAGAACAAAACACACACACTCACCCTGAGCCTCCTCTGGAATTTGTGTGTGACTTATCCTGAGACTACGGAGTGATGTTCGTCTCTCTGTCTCTCTTTCTCTCTCTGTGTCTGTCTCATCTCCTGTCTTTTACACCGCGCTCCCTGTCCATTCTCACTCATCCGCTCATCTTCTTTCCATTCACAAAAAAACATCCAACAGGGGCAGAAACAACGGCTCTCTCTCTCTCCCGCGCACACACACTCACACGCGCACACACACGCTCAGTCACTCACGCGTGCGTGGTACCGAGAGCAAGTAGATGAGTGCGAGAGAGAAGAGAACAGAAGAGAAGAGAAGAGGTGGACCCCACTGTACAGCGGAAAGAGAGCAAGAGAGAGAGAGAGAGAGGGAGGGAGAGAGGACTAGTGCAGGGGCAGTGTGTGATGTAGAGATGCAGTACCAGTCGTTTTTATAGCTGGGTGGGTAGCACAGAGATAATAATACCCCATCCACCTCCACAACACAAGTTAGGCCCGGTGTGTAATAAGGCCGTGGTGCAGACACCCTCTGATTTGGGGTCGGCCTAAATGAATTTTTAGTTTCCTTACAGCAGATTTGCAGCGTCTGACCGAGGAACCGACGACAGCACTGGGAGGTTCAGGAGAGAGAGAGAGATAGAGAGAGAGAGAGGAAAATGAACGAGTCTGAAGTGCCAACACTATTTGTGCATGTGCAGCACATTGAGCTGTTCGAGACGGAGCAGAGGGAGTGAGCGTTTCTGCTCCTGAGGGAATCACCATACACTGTATAAGGAATAAAACACGACAAGGCATGCCGTTATAGGAAAAATGATCAAAGACAAGGTGGTGTGATGCAGCCCGACTCCAAAGTGTTTTATTCCTCATACCACAGCAATTTATCAACGATGACTTTTTCAAATTTATTAATGAACAACATGTACTTTTTATCCACTTAGAGTTACATTTAATGGTGTAGAGCATCCATGAAACAAGATAGTTCCTGTTATCACTTACGTTATATCAGCTATAAACTGTCGTTCCTTCACCAGCCTCTCTCTCATGAAGAAAAGACAAACTCCTTTACGCTTAGACTTTCCGGTGACGGAAAAGTGCTGACACTGGAGACTCCTTACTGAACTTCTCCTTTCACAAAACGTCAGCATATCAGCGAGTTTTTTATATACCAAGACATTTTTCCATCTGTTTTGGTGGAGTGTCTGGTCTACAAGTCTGTGTGTAAGTTGTTACTATAGAAACGGTAATGTATTAGAATGATAATGATATATGAGATATTATATATTATATTAATGATAATTAAATATAAACCTGTGATTTGAATTACAGCCAGAACTACTATCAGTGCATGATGCTATGGAAAATCACTCAACACCTTCTGACCAATCAGAATTGAGATTTCGACAGCACTGTGGTATGAATATTTATATTTATATCACCGAAATATAAATATAAATACCAATTGAGTTCAGGTTAGCTAGCATCATTTTTAGCAAGCTCAAAGGTTTGTACCCCCATACACATTCATTCATTCATCTTCAGTTAGCGTTGAAGGGTCAGGGTCGCTCTGGATCTGGAGCCTATCCTGGGAACACTGAGCATGACGTGGAAATGCATCCTGGATAGGACAGCAGACCATCACAGGGCACTACGCACACACACATTCACACACACGGGCAATTTACTGTTGCAAGTTCACCTACCTGCATGTTTTTGGGAGGTGGGAGGAAACCGGAGAACCCAGAGAAAACGCACATGGATTCGGGAAGAACATGCAAAACTCCACACAAGAAGTAACCTGAGCTCAGGATCGAACCGGGGACCCTGGAGCTGTGAGGTTCTTTCTTTCTTTCTTTCTTTCTTCTTCTAACTTCAATTAAAATGAAAATGAAGTCTAACTCTGTGCAAAAATAACAATTTTATAAGTAAAAAAAAGATTTGTCATGAATGTAGGCCTGATGTTTTTACACATTTGATTTTTTTTTCCTTCTCACCTGGATGCAGACGAATGCCACATTCTCAGTCGTGCTTTTAAAAACAGGAATAATAAAGTCATACTGTGGTGTCAATCACGCACCAGAGCTTTAAATAGCTCGAAGCTGGTGGAAAGTAATTACCCGAGTCACACAGAAGATCTGAGTAAGAACTTGTCAGAACAGAAAACATTGTCTTAATACTTTGAGAGATAAAAGAGACAGAAATGTAAAAAAAAGAATGAGATGGAGGAATGGAGTTGGCCGGTTGAATGAATGAAGAGTTATAGATCTTTGCATGTGAGCGTTCACGTGTGGACGGAGACGTGAGCGCATTGCGACACGAATGTTCACACTGCACTGACGTTCGTGTTACATCTTTCACATCCCTCGTGAGCGGCAGACAGAGCTTCCTGTGGCTCATTTTTTTAAAATCTTTTTTAAAATGTATTTTTAAGATGGAAATATTGTGAATGTCAGTCAAGAGTCCTCAAAATCAAACTCAAAGAATCAAAGAAAAATAATTTCCACAGACACTTCTCCGCAAATCTAAGGGACACCATTAGGCAAATATATCATATGATGTTTATTAAAGGAAACATTAGACCTTTTTATTCCAAAACTTTTGACTCACTGAACTCAAAACCAATTACACTGATAAAACAGCGTTCTATTTATTTTCTGAGTTTTCTGTTTTTTATTAAATTGTATTGAGTTAAATTAAGTTGACATTTTTTATCTTAAGAGTTACAAAATGAACAACTGTCTATAAGAAATACAGAGTAACTGGCATCATAGATTAATTTCTGTAATAACTAAGAAGTATGCATGAAATAATTCCAAAAATTTACCTTGATAATTATTTGCGATAAATAAATAAAAAGTAAAAAATAAATAAAACGTAATAACAATTATATTAAAAAATGATAATTGTTATTATTTTATACCTGCAAACATCATCGTGTTTTTTAACACTGAATATTCCTATATTACAATAATTTATTACTCAGAAATATTTATATTTTAAAAATGAAAGCGATATAATTGGGCAGTTGAACAAGATAACAGTTACTGTGTTATTGTCTCTGTGTGTGTGTGTGTGGGTATGTGTGTGCGCGCACACACACACTCAGTTCTTAATCCAGAGACCTGAAAAAGCAACAATTTAAGGATAAAGACTACGATTATATTTTTCTCCTGGGTAAGCCTACAGGCTAAGACTCTTGTCACGGCTTAGCATAGCATGTGTCTTATTGAGAAGTTTTCTTCATAATACGCAATAATGAGTGAATTCGGTGAACTGTGACCTTCTGAAATGATGTTGTTGAAGGGCTTACACAGCTTTCTGTTATATCTTTTCATCTGTCTTCAGTCTTATTTTGTCGACTCGTTAAAGTTCACTGCATTTTCTTTTTAGATACACTGATGAGCGTTTAACTCATGACTCTGTGCTTTAAAGGGCTCCTGATCTGGACAGGATTTCCTAAATGACATCAGCAATCAGACGAGTTAGCAGTTTATGAACTGTGCTCTGTTAAATGACCTGCTTCACATCATGTCTCGCTGAGCAGTAAGAGATTTGGACTGAGATAGATGATGAAACTGACTAATAAGGAAAAAGGGAGCATGAAAAACAGGATGTCTGAGTGGCAGAATAAAATAAGTAATCTGTCCATGTTAAAATAAGTAAATAAATAAATCATATAAAAGATGTTAATTAAAAAAAATACAGCATGTAACGTGCAATTTGTGATCGTTTGACAGGTTTTTAATGTTTATTTAAATTTTCTCATTTAGGTAGTGTTTATAGCTCAAGTCAGAAATCAAATCTTAGACAAAAATCAGTGCAGGAAAATATCAGTGTAATAATTACTCGTAATATGTAGCAGAATTGACTAATCACCTAACCGTACTGAAAAGAGGCGTGTGTAAGATTAAAAAAATGAAAAATGAGCATGAGAAAAACAGGATGCTGGTGTCTAGGTGTCAGAAAGCATCCATACTAAAAAGAAAGAAAGAAAGAATGAATGAAAAAATCAGTATGCAACATGCAATATGAGATTGTTTGACAGTTTTTTAAAAATATATTTTTATATTTATTAATTTATACAGTATTTATAGTGCAGGTGAAAATCCTAGACAAAATCGGTGTAAGAAAATATTAATTCTATTAATATATAATGAAATTGAGTTACAGAAATTACCACGAAAAAACAAGACGATGGTGTTTGTGCATCAGAGAAAGCATCCACGATAAAAAAAGAGAAATTATTATTATCATAATGATAAAAAATGTATTATTGTTGTTATAATAATAATAATAATAATAATAATAATAATAATAATAATGTGCAATATGAGACTTTTTGAACAGGATTTTTTTTTTGTTTAATTATTTATAGAGCATTTATAAAGAACAAATCTTTCATGTGTAGCTGATTTAGACATGTAAGTCAATCATGGAAAACTTTTTTTGTTTGCGGTTAATGTCTGCTTGTCTCCCCGGGAAGAATGGATGAACGTATATCTGTGGGGAAGATTTTTCTCTGCCACGACCTCAGAGATTATTTGATATTTTGTTTAAGCTCAAGTTTTACTTTTTTTTGCGTAAACACTCACATTTAAATGCTTGCCACACAGACCAAGATTACAGTAATACTCACTGAAACACACACACACACACACACACACACACACACACACACATACACTGAGACACTGTAAGGCTCAGTCAGTTGTCATAGAAACCCAGGCCTCAGCAGGTAACTCTTCATTAGTTAGTGGACTCGGAGCTCAGAGAAAAGCTTCTTATATTAGATACAAGATGTCACCATTCTTCTCACCTCATTATAAAGCCGAGAAGCTTGATACGTGCTTGTATTTCGTCCACTTTCATAATTTTTTCTAAATGAGTTGTTAACTAATTTATTTAAAAGTTATTTACTGTATAATTAATAATTCGTCAAAACTGAAAAACATTGACTAGTGGTAGTGTATCATGTAGCTGTATAAGATTTAATATGATTTAAGATTTAATATGATCTCATGAGAAATTCATGTGAATTTGACTGATTGAAGCCAATGTAGATGTAATTTGTCCATTTTTTTTTACAAATTAACTCATAGGAAAAGATACGAACGCTAACTCCGCCTCTAACTCTAAACTTAACCTTTACATCTTTTACAAGTGTTAGACCATGTTAATAATATTTATAATAATATCCCCTTAATACACAATTATTCATGTTAAGTAAGGATTAAAACACTTGGGGGTGTGTTGTTATATAGTTTCCAATAACAGCACGTCCCGAAGTGTTTTATTCCTCTTGTACCACAGCAATTTGCCAACGAATACAACTTTTCATTTATTAAAGAACAATATGTTGTACATTTTTGTACAAGTCTTTAAAGCAGGGAAGCAGTAAAATATCCAGTAAAACTTCTCTTAAGTGCACAGTTGCGCAGTTTTTTTTTTTTAAAGGAATTGGCTGGTAACTGATAGTAATTAATGTGGCTATAAATCTATAGAATGACCATAAATTATAAAAATATATAATAACTACACTATGAAAGATGTACTAGTTCACTGTGTCAGAGTTTAGAGGAGATATAAGATAAGAAAAACATCTTCTGGCTGAGTTATGAGTGATTTTCGTGTGTGTGTGTGTGTGTGTGTGTGTGTGTGTGTGTGTGTGTGTGTGTGTGTGTGTAGTCTGTTCGCACTCAGGAGGTCCAGGCTGAGTAAGCGTTGGGCTTCTGCAGTACCTGTTTGTGATCACACTCAGTTCCTGTCATCACACACACACACACACACACACACACACACACTACACACAGAGAGAGGAACAGAGGATGAGTGCGGGAGAGCGACAGAGTTTTACCATGAAGTCTTTCACTTCTCTTCAGCTCTCTGATACTAGGAGGAGGGAAAACTTTCAGCAGATGTGAAGTAAACATGTGAAAAACCACCGGCTGTGACTCGGGAAGTCGGACAGGGAGGACGGTGGACGGTGGGAAAACTTGTGTCATCTCTCCCTGCCGCAGACAAACCCACCCACCACTCCCAGGGTTAGCTGGGTGGGAAAAAACTTGTCCAAGGACAATACACACACACACACACAGACACACACACACACTCCTCTTGTCTGGCTGTACACAGTATTTTTACACAGGGGTGTATAAATGTAATTTACAGCTCAATATTTTCACACTATTACATAGGGGTGGGTATTTCCCACACACACACACACACACACACACACACGTGTGTAAGTATTACAACATGTGTAGCATTGTACGTTGCCTTCAGTATCACTGAAACAAAGTTTTCAGTCACAGGAAAGTCTTCAGGACGGAGGATTTTGTGCGTCCCAGTTTCTCAGTAACATGAAAAGGTGTTTTTTTTGTCTTATTCACTTCAAGAAAGAGACAAAATGGGAACCTGGTGAGGGAATGACTAACAAATAACATGGGCTACCTTGTTTCACAGATGTTCCACAACATCAAACATATCTATAAATGGGTAAAATTATGATGTGGTGTTGTTTAATAAATACAAAATCATTGTAATCATTGGCAGGTCGATGTACTATAGGAGGAGTAAAACACTTTGGAATGTGCTGTTGCTGAAAAGTAATCATGTTAGGGGTGGTAACGGTAACTCCGCTTCGTCACACCACCCTGTCGTTGATTGTTTTCCTATAACATCCTGCCCCCAAGTTTTATCCTATTAAATTATATTAAACTATCAAAACCCTTTCTCGCAAATGACCGTGTAAACGCTTTTAAAATCCGAAGTACTGCACATACCCGGCTTGTAATTACTATGTCCTTAGCTATTAAATAATAGTAGTTAGTGTGCTGTGCAATAAATTGCTACCAAACCGATAACACACAGCCAATCCTACAGAATATTTCGAATAGATTTGAAATTTTCTTACATTTTGTGTAGAAAATAATCACAGTTCGACTTGTAATGAGTCACAAAAATGGCTTTTGTTGTCTGTATTTTATATATACATACGTTGCAGGGTTACTTGCGAAGACTTTTGATCTTCAAGTACAGTGAAGCACGCAATACAAGCAGAAATATGAACACACACACGCACACACACACAGATACAGATGTACACTATCTAAAAATATGCAGCTGTAAGGTCATTTCAGTGCCTCGCTACATCTCTGGATTAGGGAGGAGCCAAAGACATCAACTCCTGTTTTCAGCCCAGTAGCTCTGTGTTTTATCTCGTACTGTGTTGAGTAATTACGTGTTTGTGCCCGTCTGCGTGTGTGCGTGTGTGTGTGTGTGTGTGTGTGTGCTGCTATATATCTCTGTGTGCATTTCTAAGGTAATTTTTGGTGGGTGGCTGTAAGACGGAGGCATGTGTGTGTATGAGGGGGAGTCTAACCTCTGTGTGTGTGTGTGTGTGTGTGTGTGTGTGTGATTATAGCTAGCCTCTGTCTGCCCTCGGGCTCTCTGGCTTCTCCTAATTAAAACCAGCCAGGCTGCAGGGCACAGGAGACAGATGCCTGTCATAGCAGTAGCACACACACAATACACACACACACACACACACACACACACACGTTAGACACAGACTTTCATAGTCACACTTGGTGATATATAGTCTATAGTCTAATAATACACACACAACTGTATTATACTTGCACATACACATCTGTATAAACTGCTACACTATTTTCATAGTAAAGTGCACAAATACACACATGTAATGAAATTATATTCATGCCTAAAATTAATATCTATAATACATAATACAGATGATAAAAGTATGATGAGATCTTTATGAGGTATTTTTTATTTCTCCATTTTGTTTAATTAAATAATATTTCCATAATAAAATGCTTAGATTATTATCATCCCCATTTTACAAAAAATAACAACAACAAAAAACAACCAAGCAAAAAATATTTCTTAAGTAACAGGCACTTTTTCTTGTTTTATTTTTTAAAATTATAATTACAGAATTATCATTTTATTATATTTTGATTTCAATTTTTGTATTATAATTACAAAATTAAAAACTTATTGTGCTTTTTTATAAGCATTTTTGTGTTTTAGTTTAAAAGTTATACTTAAATTATAAAGTATTTTTATTTTTGGTATTTATTTACTTTTTTTTTTTTTTTTTTTTTTTTTTTTTTTTTTTAGCCAACTATTTCCTGCATCATCTCAGCTCAGAAAATCTTGCGTGGTCTAATCACGGCTCAGTCTCCAGCTCTCTGCAGCACATTCTGCCCATCAGCTCTAACTATCAGGCCCAATATGAGCCCCCTTTAGGAGCTACAGGATAATTTGGACATTTTTGCCAGCCCTCAGTGTAGCAGCTCTACCTGTCTTGTCCCTCTCTCTCTCTCTCTCTCTCTCTCTCTCTGTGTGTGTGTGTGTGTGTGTGTGTGTGTGGGGCCATGTTTTTATATGTTGGTGAGAACCAAATGTCCCCACAAGGACATGAATATCTGACAGTTTTGGCCTTGTGGCTGGTTCCCAAGCAGAAAAATACTTTTTTTTACAAAAACCTAAAAGCGCTAAAAAGTTTCCTTTCAGTTACTGAGATTGAGGTTAGGGTTAGATTCAGGTGGAGCGCAGCATTAATTAGCTGCATGATTGAGTATGTTTTTGGAAGGTCCTCACAAGGATAGTAACACAAACATGTGTATGTGTGTGTGACTGAAAGAGAAAGAGAGAGAAAGACAGAAAGAGAGATTGGGCTATATGGAGGGTGGGTGGGTGGATCAATGTGTCCTTATTTTGATCTGAGAGAGTGAGTGATAACCCACACACTCATTTCTCTCTCTCTCTCTCTCTCTCTCTCTCTCTCTACACCCCTCCTCCTTTCCTCTCCTCCTCTCATACCAGCATACAAGTGGGTGGATCCAGTTTCACAACAGAAATCTTACAGAAACATTACAAAACCACCACTTATTATATGTGTGTGTGTGTATGTGTGTGTATGTAGTTAATCTCTTCTATAGACATCTTCTCTATCAGGCATTTGCATAGTCTGGCATTTATTAACATGTCTTCACTTTAATCTGTAATCGTGCACATGAACAGCCCAAAGCGTTTACACACACACACACACACACACACACACACACATATATATATCTGTTTGGTTTTAACGAACTGCTCATGGAAACATGGTTGTGCATTAGCCAATAACATTAGTTTTTAATTATCTGTTCTTTACTTGAGATTTTCTTTCACCTAATAATTCTCACTTTCAAACATCATGACATTTCTCTATAATCATATATGTCAAGTCATAAGGTGACTTGTCAGCATTAAGGAGTCGATCTCATTAGCAAACTCAAATTGGTTTCTAAACAAATCTAAACTTTAACAGAGCATTACAGCTAAGACCTGTCACTGTAATCTATCTGCTGCTACTTACACTTTGTATTTGTATTGTCGCAGCTAGCTATTAGCATTCAGCTAGTTTGTATGGTCATTGTCATGCTAGCTAACAAGAGATTCCTTGGTTCCTTGGTGAAAGGGCACTAATACTTTAAGTAAATTGAGGAGTTTCTAACTTCAACTTGAGTGGAAAATCTGAAGCCATACGCCAACTTATGCCAGAGGATTTATTTAGATGAGTAGTGCAGTAAGGAATAGTATGGCTCTAGTTTTGTGAAGTAAGAAAAACCTGTAATGACACTTTATGTAGCGTTAACTCCCTCCATCATCTTACAATGGAAACTAGGTCTGAGCCCTACATTGCTACTGCTCTTTGAAAGAAAGGTTCCACTTAACACCCCATAGGCTCTCTTTGGTTTCTCTCTCTCACTTTGTGGGGAACCCTTAAAGGTTCTGGCTACAACAACAAGGATTTCAAAACCTTTCCAAGTAGAAGCCCTTTAGAAATCCACGACCATTATCCATCCAAAGAACCCTCGAAGAAACTCTTTTTTCTAAGAACGTACTACCATACTGGTTTAAAAACAAGAGATCAAAATCAGCCCTAAACCTGTCGTTGTATTTTTCCACCCCCTTTATGCAATATCGCTTAAAACTTTTACCTTTTTACACAAACACTTACAACCATTAACCCCTTAAACTCTCAGCTTGTTATTCAGTTACTTACCTTAAAGCATATTATTCAGTAACTATCATGAATTTTATAGTAATTATAGTTAAACTAATTAATTATGTGAATTAGGAATGTAAGTAAATCTGGCTTAGACAAAAGATCCTGGGAGTATAAAGGGTTAAATATAATAACCACCAGTTTAACCAATTAAAGCTGTTAGTACAATAAATAAAAGTGTATAACCTTGGGGATTGTTTTAATGCATTTTTTTTTGGCAGGATAAATAGGTAATAACCTGATTCACGTGGGTTCACTTGAACTCTTTGTTGTTTTCTTTTGTTTTGTTTTTGATCTTTTTTTTCTTTTTTTCTTTTTAATTTGAGCTATGTTATGTCTATGATTTTCTGGCTAAAAATTTGACGAAAACATTGCTAAGCTAAGGTAACGTCTGTTTTAATGAGCTCCAAATACACACTATCATACGACACCAGGAGGGAGGGTGAAAGCTAACATGTGCTTCCTCCGAAAAGCTCATGAAGCCAACCAACTTCGTCTTTTCGAACTGCTGCTCATGCTGCATCACAGGGGGGAAAGCGTTATCTGCTCTCTTCCGCATACATGAGCTCACAATTGGCTAGTGTTGCCCCATTCTAACCTTTAACATAACTCCTGTACCCCAGACAACCCATTATTGATTGATTATTCGTTGATTGATTGATTGATTTAGTTTAGATTTGATCAGAAGAATTCAGGGAGTAACTGCACTGCACATAAGTAATTATAGGAGATGTAATAAAAGTGCAATACACAAGACGTTTCAGACAAACTTTGTGTAAGTGCTTCTAAAGATGTACATATGTACATAAAGGGGTACATATATACAAGTACAAATGTAAGTTAAAGTCTGTCTTTTTTGAGTAAATACAGAAGCCAAAGAAACTAGATCACAGACCGCTCTAAAACTCCACTTTAGTACAAAAGCAGCGACAGTAAAGCAAAGCGGAGGGAGAAACAGTGAGTGGTGGGTTGATGATGCTCGGTATGAGCTGGCTGGATCGTGACAGAGGTTTAGTGTGTGGTATGTGGTGTGTATTTGTATTTGTGTTTGTGTGTGTGTGTGTTTGTAAAATCCCCCCAAATGGTCTCTGTTGTCAATGAGCTGGCCAAGCTCAGAGCCACGACACGCATCTACTGCCTCTTTCCCATCCAGTGCTTACTCACACACACACACACACATTTACTCAGCCAAACTCGTGTTGATATTCATCCTGCCAAGTTTTAAGCAGCAAGTCCTAATATTACAATTGATACAGTTCATTAATACAGTATATAATGTGAGGGAAATGAGGCAGAAACTGCGAGTACGTGAGACACGAGATCATTTTGGTGTTCATCAGCTGTCGTGTAAGTAAAGAGCCTGAAAGTGAATGAGCGGAAAGCATTTAAATGGTAAAAATCTTTTAAGCAGTAAATCAAACCTGTCAATGAGTTGCAGACACCAGGAAACCAATTTGCATCAAAAGCATGAACAATCCACTTGCTTATCGGCCATCATCTGAGATCACCTATGATAAGCTGATGGGAACTCAATTTGTTTGTTCTTATTGTGCCACTGCCTGTCAGACTCCCACATTCACCCTCTGATGTCTCTCTCATGCTGACTGAACTGTTTTACATGCTCTCTTTTCTCATGTGACCCATGTTGCATACCTGCGATATGTCAGAATATTGTCTTTCTCTTTCTGTTCTTGGATTTTCTTCAAAATACGCTCCATGCTGTTCTTAGTTTTGTCCAGTTATATATATTTTTTATTTTATAACTATTTGAAAGGAATCAAACTTTGGAATGGGTGATGTCTTTTTCTTTCCATAACCTCAGATCATCAGTAACAAATTGGCCAGGCCTTAAAACCAAGCGATATTGTCTGAACAGTCCTATGTGTGTGTGTGTGTGTGTGTGTGTGTGCGTGTGTGCGCGTGTATTTTGAGTGGGGGTTTTGCAGTCACTCAGCGGTGCAGATAGAGCCAGTGGAGAATTGTGTAGCCGGATCTGGAGCATTGTGAGGCCTGCCTCTTTCCCACACCCCCCCCGAGGAAAGCAAATAGAAGGAGGCTACTCCTGAAATGTTTGTGAACACGCCAATGTAAAAGTATCCAGGCTGTAACAAAAGACTCCCTCGGATCAGGTTCAACTTCGATAAACCTTGTCCTAGTGACTGAGAAGACAAAGGCGTGGTGCCTATCCCCGTATAACCCTCTCCCTCTCTTTCTCTCTCTCACTCTCTCACTCTCTCTCTCTCTATCGCTCTGTATCACAGGGAGGGTCCTTCACTTTAGGCGTTTAACTCTTTACACTTTTCCTGATACGTGGTCAGATCAGCAGCTATCAAAGGCTGAGTAATCAGTGTGAATTCAAACACAGGCTGAGCGATCTGAAAGCGATTCGTTTTTTTTACACTGTAAGGAAGTGCCGTGGCCCTGCGCTGCGCCCGAGCCACAATAAAACGGATGAATAATTGAAAGCGCCAGTCATCTGCCTATTCACCTGCTCTAGTGTATCCTTGACCATTCAAGACAAAAACCACCCTGGTTTTCACACTTTCTCACTTTCCTCTCACACTTGCTGGGACTGCGAGTAAACACACACGGCCTGCGTATCATTCTGAGACAATCATCTCTGACCTTTTTGGAAAAAAGGAGGGGAAAATAATGAAGGAATAATTAATTAATTGATAGAAATCGGGATGATGCTTAAATAAAGGTCAGCTTGGGTCATCAAACCCTTTTAGCACTGTGCATTCTGCAGCGTGATTTGGAATTGATTAAATTGAAGTATTCTTAAATTGAAGCGCTCGCTGCTCTGAGACAATTTTATCAATCATTATTCATAAAAACTTTTCGGAAAAAAATAACGTTTCTGTTATCGTCTGAGTAGGGAGATAACCTACTATGTCTGACCTGTCATATCCTTTTACTGTATTAGACTTTGTAATGAGACAGAAAGACAGAGAGAGCGAAAGAGAGGGAGAAAGAGAGAAAGAGAGAGAAAGACAGAGAGAGAGAGAGAGAGAGAGAGAGAGAGAAAGAGAGAGAGGATGGCAGGAATACCAGACTGCAAGAGCACAGTAAACACTCTCTTTAAAGTGAACTTCTAGACGGTTAGGTGTCAACTGATACTTTCTAAGTCCATGCACAGGAACAGAATATACAGTGATGGAAGAGTGAGAGAGAGACCTACAGACAAAGTGAGTGTGTGTGTGTGTGAGAGAGAGAGAGAGAGAGAGAGAGAGAAAGAGAGAGAGAGAGAGAGAGAGACATTACTGACCTTTCGTAGCCGCTGACTGAGTCAAGTTCCGTCAGTGTCAGGAAGCAGGCTGCTATCTTCCCTCTGAAGCATGCAAAAGTGAGAGCGAACGTCAGACGGAGAGAGCGATAAGGAGAAGAGTTGAGCTGCACGCAGGAAGGTGTGTCACTGATTCAAGGAGAAAGAAAGAGAGTGAGAGAGAGAGAGAGAGAGAGAGAGAGATCAGTGTAGTGAACCAAACAAAATGTGTGCACCCACCTACAGCCCTCCCTCTACACTGAAAGTATTTTGGCAGCGTCCACCTGAGCCACAGCTCGTCGAGCTGGGAGTGTAACACACACACACACACACACACACACACTACTGGTGTACCTGCACCTATGAAAAGCACACTCATATTCACAATATAGTACAGAAAAAAAATAATATAATCTTCAAATTAATGAGAATTCAGCAAACTGAGAAAGTAAATGTGCTTGGAAGTTGATTTTTCTGACTGTTATTATTATTAGTAGTAGTATTATTATTAATAATTTTATTATTATTATTAGTCACCTGAACTGATTCTTTGGACACCAGGCAAAGGAAAGAGAAACATAAAAAACAGGATGTCCACATGTGCATAGATAGATAGATAGATAGATAGATAGATAGATAGAGTACTTTATTGACCCTTGAGGGATATTGTTGTGTCACAGCAGCAGCAGACAATTACAGACATTACACATAACATTACAGACACCAAATACTAACAAGACACACTTATCTGTAAGTCAGTACATAAGCGAGATGCATACAGTGTCATGTGGAATAAAGTGTCAAGTGAAATGAAGTGTCCAGGTAATAAAGTGACAGTGAGTTACACATGCCCATGTCTGCATGCGCACTGTGTATAGTGTGTATATGTACAACTTTTAACCACTTCGAATATACGTCACTATAATGCATGGTTCGTAACCTCTACATGATGACTGTGAAGTCTGGATTGGAAGTTTTTTTTTATTTATTATTATTAAAGTCGACGTTCATTAACGTGGGAACGTATTGTGCGCTCACACAACGTCTTTTAACGCATTCATTCATTCATCTTCAGTAATTGTGGGGCTTTAAATGACTAATTTGTATATATTTTGGGAAATCTGACCAACTAAGTTTTTGCAGGCAGGTGCAAACAAAAATAATAAGTGTGTGAGAGGGCAGGATTGGTGAAAAAATTCCTTCAGAAGTGGGCAGGAGTGGGATTTAGAAAAACACTCCCGCCCACACACATAAACATTTATAAAAGCATATTCCCACAAGTGTTAAGTTTTGAGACTTTTATTTTTATTCAGTTTTGATGTCATGTCAATGTGACATAATACCCGACATACAAATTTTAAAAAATACATTTTTGTTGACATGAGGTTATGTCACAACAGCTTTGTAGCTTGGTGCATGTGACGTCTGGTCCGTTGTGACGTCAAATCCAAACTCACTCTATTTTAATTTCAGAAAACAATTACATACTGTACATAACTGTCGTTACTGTGTCATGGTATTGCTTCTTGTTACTAATCTGTATACCTGAGATACACTTTAAATATACTTCAAACAGGAAGGAACCTATTAAAGAAAAACTATTTCAGACATTTGACCTTGCTTTGACCTTTACCCTTGATGAAATCTAATCAGTTCATCTGCTGGTTAAGATATTTCCATATAAATCCTACAAACATTCAATCTAATTAGTGAGATACCGCTCTAATGAAAATTACGGATGGACGCTGAGACAACTGGAAAACCACCAGCTAGAGGCAGAGGCAAAAAAATACAACACATCAAAATTGAAGAAAGCAGTTTCAATAACAGCACGTCTTGAAGTGTTTTATTCCTCTTATACCACAGCAATTTTGAATTTATTAATGGATGACATGTCATACTTTTTAATCTGTTTATAGTTACTTGTAATGTTGTGAAACATCCTCAAAACAAGTTAGTTCCTGTTCTCATGAACGTTATAGCAGATTTAAAAAGTCGTTCCCTCATCGGCCTTTCTTTTTTCTCTCTCTTGAAGTTAATAAGAGAAAAAAAATCCAGCTCGTCATGTGTTTTTTTTTTTTTAAACCACAAGATGTAAACTCCTCTGTACTGAAGACTTTCCTGTGGTGGAAAACATACTCTGACAAAATGCTGGCACTGGAGACTCCTTCCATAAATGTTAAATAAACATCTCCTTACAGAAAACGTCACCATGTCAACAATTAGACGCCTTTAATTGTTATATTTATAAACAACATTTTTTAATCGTCTTAGATCATATGTACATTGTTACCAACATATTTAAACGAACTGAACTGGCAATATTGTAAAACTATGAAGCCACTTTCACGTAACATACAGTCAGGTCCATAAATATTGGGACAGTGACACAGTTTTGGTAATTTTGCCTCTGTACACCACCACAGTGGATTTGAAATGAAGCAGTCAAGATGTGACTGAAGCATAGACTTTCAGCTTTAATTCAAGGGGTTTAACAAAAATATTGCATTAACCGTTTAGGAATTACAGCCATTTTTTACAGAGTTCCTC
>CM040468.1:22907418-22930209 GCA_022758105.1 Pangasianodon gigas | reverse complement strand
GAGGAACTCTGTAAAAAAATGGCTGTAATTCCTAAACGGTTAATGCAATATTTTTGTTAAACCCCTTGAATTAAAGCTGAAAGTCTACGCTTCAGTCACATCTTGACTGCTTCATTTCAAATCCACTGTGGTGGTGTACAGAGGCAAAATTACCAAAACTGTGTCACTGTCCCAATATTTATGGACCTGACTGTATATGACTGTAGCCTAAATCTGTCCCAAACCTCGACATCAGTATCAGTCATTAAAAAGTACTGTGTTATGTCTTGAAAGCCTTTTCAGTGTGGGGATCTGAAAATGTTGGACCAAGTGGACCAACATTACAGTAAATCTGTGTATTTGTGTATTAACTTGTGTAAATTTCACCACAGTTGCTCCACTATTTTGGAATGACTTCAGGAAAAGATTCCAGATTTTCTCGGCACATTAATCACCACTGAGTGTAAGGTAAAGGGAGCGGTGCTATCAGCGGGGTTGGTGCGATTAAGTGGCTTCTGAAGAGGGTGTGGGGCTCGCATTGTGTGAGCTTTGTGCAGAAGGAGATTGGGAAAACAGGCGTGAGCCGCGGAGATAATTTCACAATGAAGCCAGTAGCTGCTGCAAACACATTACACACATTACTGTTTCATTCGGCCTACGCACGCTCCATCATTTAGACATCTAGATTACACCAGGGTTACGTCAGGCTAATCATTTAGGCCACGGTTTGATATCAGGGGACTGGATCGGTTCGTTTCGGCTGCTTGCTGACTAAGTGACGTCAATGTATGAGTAATTAAAGGAAAGACCTGACAGGTCACACACTGTTTAACACACTGTTTTCTGTTGCAAGGTTGAATTTATTTAGCTTTGGTTTGTCTTGTTTCTAAAGTATGCAATTTGATTAACAGTGTCCTTATGACCTCAGGTGCTCATTAGGACAAAACTTGTGCTATTTGGAAGAGTTAACATTTCAGAGAATGATTCATTCAGCAGTTTGCAAAAAAAAAAAAATCTTAAAAATCTTACAAATTTGTGGAAATTTATGCCTATCTGATCTGAAGTGAGGTATGGTTTTGACACTTAGCACACCCCCCCCCCCCCCCCTTTTTAGCTGAATTGACAAAACGAACCACTTCCTCATGCTGTGCCGCTTGTGTCTTTCATCCTGTCATACCCCAGAAACACACGTCCGTCGGTGCACACACACCTGCACACACTACTATTTTTACCGGGGGGGTTTCCACTTAACCATGCACGAATACAGCTCGGTGCTGTAACGCCTACACTGTCCCAAACCTCAACCTCGGTAAAATCTTTTCAAGAAAATCTACAAATTTCTGCAGGTTTGATCTTCTAGGGTAGATTTTTCCACATGGGTACCTAGAAAATGTCCCTATGATATGAGAATGTCTGAATGTGCTTTCCTGTTAACATACACTCCCATTCAAAGGGTTTTTTTAACCTCTGGACTTTCTTATGTTTTATTACATGGAATGGAAATGAAACAAGGAAAAATGTTAAACAAGTTTTCCACCAAAGTGGTACTTCTTTGTTTAAAAAATGTGCATTGTTGTATTATCACGCTCTCTGATCTTGATCATAAATTGTGCTTTATAAAGGCAGATGAATTTGAAAAAAAAAAAACATGTTTAATTACTGTTAAAGAGCTCAAGATTCAGACTTAGATTATTTCCAATAAAATAAAAGGTCCTGAATCTGTTACAATTTTACAATTTTACACGATTCATTTATTTCCACATGCGATTCTTTGTGCTCATGCTTCATTCATTTTCACGTGATTCGTTTTACGTGATTCATTTATTTCCACATATGATTCTTTTTGCATATGATTCACTTATTTTCACTTGATTCTTTTTGCACATGATTCATTTATTTCCACATGTGATTCTTTTTACATGTGATTCATTTATTTTTACATGTGATTCTTTCTCAAATGATTCATTTACTTTCATTTGATTTTTTTCGCATGACATTTATTTTCACATGTGATTCTTTTTGCTCATGCTTCATTCATTTTCACCTGATTCTTTTTACACATGATTCATTTATTTCCACATATGATTCTTTTTGCACATGATTCACTTATTTTCATATGATTCTTTTTACACCTGATTCATTTATTTTCACCTGATTCTTTTTACACATGATTCATTTATTTTCACCTGATTCTTTTTACACATGATTCATTCATTTTTACATGTGATTCTTTCTCAAATGATTCATTTACTTTCACGTTTTTTCTGCATGATATTTATTTTCACATGCGACTCTTTTTTGCACATGCTTCATTTATTTTCATAAGATTCTTTTTACACACGACTCATTTATTTCCACATGCATGTATTCTTTTTTAAACATGACTCATTTATTTTCACGTGTTATTTTTACACATATTCACAGGATGTCACGTGGTTACTCGAGCTCATATGTGCCATTTCAGGACATGTTGAACTGCACAGGTTTCTCACATGCAATCACATATTCCTTACATAATCACATGTGAAATGTATGTGCTTTTTTGTACAGGCACAGATACACATCTCTCTAGTCTAACTTCATTCTAACTTCTTTCAGAGGAGCTTCCTCAGTCTCACCAGTCACCAGGTGTTCCTACATTCATTCTCAATAATGGCATGTGTACACTGTGATATTCGTTAGGTGCAGTGTTCAGCTGGTGTCTTGTCCTATTAGCTTTAGCAGATAACTCAGGTTCTGACCAAAACTGGAGCGCAGTGTGTTAACAACTGAGAGATTTGATGTCACGGTGATTGTCATCTGTGAGCTCCTAACTGAATTTAACTCCTACTTCGAGCAGTGGGTTGAGACTCTCAGGAGACGGGTCGACCTCTGGCAAGTGGATCAGGATGCTCTGTACCTCAGGCACACCCAGAGACAAACACAGCTGTGTTAAAGGTCCAGCTCACTTTTGCACTTTTGCAAAAAAAAAAAAAAAAGAAAAAAAAAAGAGCAGCCGGTTTTACTGAAAACACCATAGTTACTGTAGTTGATTATTTTTCAATAACAGCACATCCTGAAGTGTTTCACTCAATTTGCCAATGAGTTTTGTGAATGAATTTTGTTTATTAAAAAAACAATCTTTATATATTTATAGTTATATTTAAGAGAAAGTTGCAATGTCCCACACCCTGAAGATTTTCCTGTTGCGGGAAAACTATTAAAGCACTGACACTGGAGACTCCTTCCACAAATGTTTAAAAAAACTCCTTACAGAAACTTTACAATTGCAACAATGTTCATTTTTAAATAACCACAGTTTTTAAATTAATCTGTTTATTGTTTGGTTTAAAGTATGTGGAGCAGTAGAAACGATAATGCATTCGAAAGAGCACATTAATATAAACCTGTGATTTGCCTTGCAACTGGAACTACTTTCAAAGCTGATGTTATAGAAAATGAATCAACAGCTTCTGACCAATCAGTGCTGTGGTATTAAAAGTAGTAGCACAATATTATTTAAAATTATTGCCTGACATTTTACATGACGTATAAGGATTGAAAAGTTCTCAGACTTAACTTCCTACTTACAGCCCCAATTATTCCTCATGCAACTATTGATTAAAGGTGTGGTCCACACTTTTTAAATCCTACCAAGGTGTATGTGACATGTTTACCAGCCGTTTATGGTAAAACCTCGATCTCATGCACTTGGTAACTGTTTAGGATTAACCCTTACATACATGACAATAAATTGCCGTACTTCCTTCAAGGAGGAGATTCCTCAGTAGTGTGTGTGTGGAATGAGGAGATATTGCATCTCAAGGTCAATCATTAGGGAGGATGGTGCAAAAAGTGGCTAAAAAAAGTGTAGAGAAAAATGGGAATGGTATTAAAATTGATGGAATAAATTTTGGGCAATTAGTACGGTCCACCAGGGCTTTGCTCGTGATTTTATCCTTCTCCCTAAAGCAGGTTGAAATTAGCAAAATGCACGGAAAGAAAATTAATTTGGACCAAAATGTATCAGGTTTTGAGCATGTCAGGTTTTAGCAGATGTTCCTGATTTTATTATTATTATTATTATTATTATTATTATTATTTTTATTATTATTATTATTATTATTTTGCATTTTTTCTTTTTTAATTTCTAAGAAATTCACTGAAATCATGGGGGGCGGGGTGTGTGTGTGTGTGTGTGTGTGCAAATTTTTGCACTCACTGTATATTCATATATTAAAAAAGCAAATGAATTATTTGTTTTACTATCTTAATACAGGAAAAATGTTCCGGGGTTTGTTGGGTGTGTACAAGAGTGAGAAACTCATGGGGTGTGTGTGTGTGTGTGTGTGTGTGAGACATTTGCTAGTCCCAGTGTATCTCAGGGCGAGGCAGTGCCAAGGCTACACACCTGGAGTGGTCTGACTGGTTCATGCCAGCTCCCCTCTTCTCACTTCTTGTATTTTCTCTCTTTCCCACCCTCCTTTTCTCTTTCTGTCTATCTATCTATCTGTCTGTCTGTCTGTCTCTCTCCCTCCCTGCCTCCAAGCCTACTGCATGAGAAGGCAAGGAGAGGAATGTGATCTAACCACATACTCAGATATTGAGATGCCTCCCCCTCCTCTCTCTCTCTCTCTCTCTCTCTCTCTCTCTCTTTCTTTCTCTTTCTCCTTCTCTGACTCCTGTGATATCTCTGCCAAGCCGGAATGTTTTTCCTAGCCTCTCCTACACATTTTCACATACACACACATCCCTCTCCATCTCTTTTTTTTCCTTCTCTGTCTCTCCCACATGCTCCTCTTTTTGCACTGCTTTCCCTTCTTTATATTCCAGCTCTCGTTCCTGTTTTTCCCTCTCTCTACCTCTTTCTCTCTCGCTGGATCTCACTTTCTCTCACACTTCATGGCAGGGTAGGTGGGAAGATTCAGCCCACCTCACACGCACACACACACACGCACACACATGCTGTCTCGTGTCTCAACTTGCATGCGTGAGGTTGTTAGCCAATTGCTCATGCCACTGGTTGGAGCTGCACCCATCGCCTCTCCATCACTGCCACACACACAGCGTTTGTGAAACACACTCTCCCAGTGCACATCCTCACAGCTTCATGCACTCGCCTCCTCCATTTTCCTCAACTTCTGACTAAACCCCTTTCACTCTGATTGGTCAGGAGGTGTTGATTAATTTTCTATCAAGCTGGATGTAATTTAAATCCCAGGTTTATGTTAAAGTGCACATTCTTAGATGTTATCATTTCTATAGTAACAGCTCATTCACAGGAACTTGTATGATGTATGCTTCACATAAGGAGTCTCCAGTGTCAGCGCTTTGGGAGATTCAGACATGGGAAAGATTGCATTGTGGTTTGCACTTCCTCGGTAGCATGACGATCTGCGCTTTTTTTTTTGTATTGTTAACTTATAGAGAGAAAAAAGAAAGACTTGTGAGGGAACGACTGTTTAGAACTGCTATAACGTAAGTGAGACTTGTTTGACAACATTAAATGTAACTATAAAAGGATAAATAGTATGTGTCAAGCCAATTACTGTGGTGTTAGAGGTATAAAACACTTCTGTATGCGCTGTTATAGGAAAATGATCAACTTGATCAGCAGGGTGGTAGCTCTGCTTCGTAAGTCTGCTTCATCACACCCCATCGTTGATTAATTTTTCTCTAACAGCATGCCCATGAGTGATTTATTCCTTACATAAGTGTGTCTATACCTTGTCAATATTCTAAATATCTTTACAAATTGATGATAGAGGTTAATTAGCCCTTTCTCCCTTAGGCAGTTTTTCCTTTCACCTGATGGTGGCAGCAGACTATGTTAACACATGTAGCTAAATTGTAAGAGCCTTTTTTTTTCTCTGACTACACCTGCATATTGAGTTACTTAATGATATTTAGTCGTGGGGGCATGATGGCTTAGTGGTTAGCACTTAGCACATTTGCCTCACACCTCTAGGGTTGGGGGTTCAAATCCCACCTCCTTCCTGCATGTGCAGAGTTTGCATGTTCTCCCTGTGCTTCGGGGGTTTCCTTCGTGTACTCTGGTTTCCTCCCCCTTTCCAAAGACATGGACTGGGCTGTAGTTGTTGAGAGCGCTGTAGGCTGATTGGCATTTCCAAATTGTCTGTAGTGTGTGTGAGCATGTGTGATGGGTTGGGCACCCTGTGCAGGATAAGCAGTATGTTGAGTCATGGCTACAGACAAAAAGTTAATAGTGAGAAGGAGCGATTTCAGAAGAGCTGGAAACAAGAATACTTTTCCATCGAGAGCCATAGCAAGTGCATGTGCCTCATGTGTCAAGAGGCTGTTGCAGTAATTAAGGAATTTAATATCGTGAAACATTATGAAACAAATCACAGGCAATGCAAAAAATATTCAGAGGATGAGAGGGCAGAGAACCTGAAGCGGCTGGAAGCTATCTTGGCAGAAGCAACTTCTTATCCGAGCAAACGTGGCACAAAACATCACTAGAGCTTATAAGTGGCTTCTAACCACTAAGCGTAGAAAGCCTTTCATGAATCCTTAAAAGAGTCCGATTTCTTTTGTCCCGAAAAGATGCACAAATTTATGAACATCATCTTGTGTGTGACAACTAAAGCTATCAGGTGATACTGCAGTTATTCACTAAAATTTATTCACTATATTGGAGCTTTAAAATAATGTTTTGGTGACCGGCCCTTGGGTATGCTGATGTGGTCTGAATCTGTGATCTGGCCCCCTTTGAAAAAAGTTTGTACACCCCTGATATACTGTATCAATATATTAAGAACACTTAAAAAACAGGTATCATGCTGTATAATCAGAAAATTCCATTCATTGTAGTTTGAAACATGTCTCAAAGTCTCCCAAAAATATTTTATCTATGTGTCACCTCCAGTTTTTAAAGTTCTCTGAACTTTCTCAAATATGGAGTACTTTGAACTGTAGCTGTTAAGTGAAAATGAAAGGTATGTGAAAGAAATAACTTTCAGTTTTGTCCCAGTTTTCTGCCTGTAGGATGATTTTGATACACTTGTCCATCCATCCATCCATTTTCAGTACCGCTTATCCTATACAGGGTTGAGGGGGAGCCTGGAGCCTATCCCAGGGAACCTGGGGCACAAGGCGGGGGACACCCTGGATGGGGTGCCAACCCATCACAGGGCACTTTGGCACATTCACACACCACGGACAATTTGGAAATGCCAATCAGCCTACAAGGCATGTGTTGGGAGGAAATCGGAATACTCGGAGGAAACCCCAGAGGCACAGAGAGAACATGTAAACTCTGTACACACAGGCCAGAGGCGGGATTCGAACCCCCAACCCTGGAAGTGCAAGGCAAACATGCTAATACACTTGTGTGTGTAGAAATTTAGAAATAATTTCACAATTTTCTCCATTCCACAAAACTTCAGCCAAGATAAAGTATGTTTGTTGTCTTGAATTTTGAAATGCAGCTAACAAGTCAAGGAAGTGTATGGTCTCATTCCTTTATACCTTTAAACCCAAAACCTGTATTCAGTGCATTTTTCTGAACAGAACAAATCGATTAATCTTTCGTATGTAAAATATGGAGCCATGGGAATGAAATTTGTGAAGCTTGTGCCTGGAAGATAACTACTCATTTATCTGCTTAGACTCATCAATTCAATCTTGGTGTCACAAATTCAATTAGAAATATTGAAAAATTGTCATGGCGGCCATCTTGCCTTGAGGAAAAAAAGAGTCTTCGTAAAATCCTTCATTATTTTGTCACTGTTTGTGGGAGTGTAATCTTTACATTTAGCAACAGTTGCTCAATAATTGGGTTTGTAAATTAGCTGTGCCATATTTGTGCTGACAAGTTGTTTCTGAGTTGATTCTTGGCCTCTGGTGCTGTGTTTTTCTTGTGCTGCTGGCAGGATGTGTGCTGCAGATTGACAGTAGAGCCTTATGAAGGTTATTGGTATGTACCATCGCCCCGTTAATGTGGGTTTGCTTACAGGAAGTTTACCCTGCTATCTTGCCACATCTCTGGCTGCACTGATCGATAACGTGTTCTTTTTGTCTCCTCGAATGGAGTAATTTTTGTTTTTCTTCTTAAAGAGATAAAAATGTTTTGTATAGAAGAAATGCTGACTAGGTGGATGTTCCAGACCACTCACCATGTCCTGTACAGAGCATCTTGGTTTTTTTTTCTTCCTGTATTGTACAGTGTGCTTAATGTACCAAGCTCTGCATACCCAGCCTGTGTTTAATGCAATATAAAGTTGCTGTATTATTTTGTGTGACTTTATTAGACATTATTTAACTTTTTTTTTCAGCTTTAAACCTACAAGGCCACCCCCAATTAATCTACTGACATTAGGCTGCTTTCACACTGTGTGTTTTCTCCTCGACCACCAGCCCACGCTTTACATGCAGTCATACGGAAATGATTAAAAAGTACTAGTGTTTTTTAAAACATTTCCATTACAGCGGAGCTCCTCAAGAAGATGAAAACAGTTTAACAGCTGAATCAAGCACTTTTTAATCACACAACCAATCAGGTCATGAGGAAATATAAGGAGATTTATTTATGATGTGTCAAAACAAGTGTTGTTTTGCAGATGTTCCACAACATGACTATAAATAAAAAGTACAGGTAAAAAGTACAACATGCCATTCTTTAATAAATAAAAATTGTTAGAGCTGTTGTATTGCTGTGGTATAAGAGGAATAAAACACTTCAGGATGTGCTGTTATAGAAAAATAATCCACTTTAGGGTGCCTCTGCTTCATCACACCATTCTATTGTTGATTATTTTCCAATAACAGCATGTTCTCAGGGGTTTCATTCCTTATTTAAGGTATAGCTACTCCATGGGTGAAAAGGGTTAGTCTAGGGTTAGTGCTAGTGAAAGAGGTTTAAAGTAGTGACACTTTGTCCTAATGGGTTGGATATTGGTGGACCAGATCATTTGTGTTATTCCTCCTGTTTACAGAGCCAGGGCCACCAAAAATCTCAGCAATCAATTAATGAACAGCAGTCAGTATGCTCTTCACCAAATATTACAAAAATATAATGATTAAAAATTACTGATCGCACCTTCTGAGTAAACAGTCTGAGTAACATTATTTAAAGTTGAATAAACTTATAATTAATTAACACCTTTGGTATATGAGGAGAAGTTCACCAAATATTGCAAAAAGTTTTCTGATTAAAGAATTATTGATTGCACCTTTAATGAATTGCCAATTCTGTTCAGTAACAGTATTAAAAGTTGAATAAACCTTTTTCCAGTTAAATTCTAATAAGTCCAAGTCCAGGATTTGAGTACAATATGACTCACTTTAATGCTCCTGATTTAACTGATCAGCTAATTAACAAGCCATTCACGACTTGAAATGAGTCTGTTAGAGCAGGGAAACTCCAGGACTGGGACAGGGAACCACAGGTCTCATATGATGTAGCGCTATATCCGGACTATAATCACCCCTGGTGGCTGCCAGTGGCCCGTGGTAGAAAGAGGAGGTCAGTGGTAGAGGCAGCCATGAGTGCCGTGGTGGTGTTGAGGGACTTAAATAGACGCATGTGTTTGGGCCTCGCCGGGCACGACGGGGTGTGGCAGCTCGGACCCTCATTGAGCTCTTGGGCACAGCCTCTGGCGGCCGTCGCCAAAACCTCCCGCTGGCAAAATGGGCTACTCCGCCGCTCCCTTCGCTACTTTCATCACAATGCCAAAATGAAACAGACTCGTGGTTTGCAAAGATTGCTCGGGTTACTCTAGGAAGTGTCTCGACTCAGACTGGTTTTTATGATTTGCTCACTGTATGCTAGCAGACGAGTGTCATGATTAGCAACAATGCATTACGTTGCATAAGGAGCATGAAAGCATAATGGTACCAATAAAGGTACCAAACAGTTTACTTCTCATTGTTGTGGTACTATCAAGGAGACACATTTTGTATGTTTAGTATGTATCTTCATACCTTCATAAATAATTCATTTGGAACACTGGGACCACTTTTATGCTTTACTCTAAAAGCTAATGCACCATGCACCAAAGACACATCCTCAAGGTACACAAGATGTCCCCTTGGTGGTACAACAAAGAAAAGTTCAGTTTTGTACCTTTATTTCTGAGAGTGTACAAAGGTGAAGCATCCAGGATTCCCAGGGAAAATTAGACGCTCTGAGAGTAACCAAACAAATAACAAATGGTCTATGTGCTTTTACGCTCTACTCATATACTCATAAAACTCGCTAGATGTTGATTTGAGTCAAAATGGAAGATATGTAGAAATGGAAAAGTAATAAGGTAAGTGCATCTAAAGTTTTTATGTTCTACTCAAAAAGCTAAATTCCTATTGTGCAGCTAATGTTAGCTGTTAGCTGCTAACGATTGCCAGCAAGCAAACGTTAGCATAACCTAACTAGCTAGAACGTTACCTAAACGTTACTGTAGGCATTGAGTGTAAGAGTGTAAAAGAGGGTAAGAAAAAATACTGTTGTGGATTTCAAAGGTGTTCTGGGTCTTCATCTCACACTTCAGCAATAGCACGTATCCGTTATAAAGTTCAGCCTCTAACCTTTATGTCTTATAATTGTGAACAAATACAAAGAGACAGAAAGACAAAGGAGACTGAAATGATGAGGTGAAATAGGTTTAATGTATTTTCAGAGGAATTTGTGTTGAAAAGGTGGCTCAAAATTATGTCGAGTTTAAAAAGACAGGGATTTAGGAAAAAAAAAAAAAAAAGATACCCCGAAGCTGTAGCTAATGCAGACATTTGTTTTTTTTTCTTCAGGGAAAAGAGGCACTGTAGAGAAAAGAAAAACTCTTTCTACCTTTTTATGGAAGTCAGGCCTTCTTTAAGGGAAAATGTGTACAAAATTAAAATCTACACTATTTGCCCTTTACACTAAATCAAGTCAGTCTGCCAAGACATGTTTGCTTTGCTAGTTTTTTTGCCCTTACACTAAGCTAAAGTTGCTAGCATGTAAGGGAAGCTTGAAGCTAAGAGGTTAGCATCACGAAAACCCGATGGTAATATAAAATGTAAATCATTACACAATTGCCTCAAGTTTCTGGCACCATAGGTTGCGCTGATATGTAGAAAAACGGACAGAATTTGATTATATTTTACATGAATGGTATCACTGAGCTAAAGCATGTTTAGCACAAAGCTAAGCTGGCAGTTATACATTTATTTCTACATGTTAGCTGTATTGGTCTAGCACAGTTTTGCACCACAGACGTATCCTTGTCTAATCAACTGTAAATGAGGGAAGTGGAAAATTGTGTACCTTTAATTTTTGGCCAATTTTGTTTATATTGGAGACTTAGTTAGACAAGTCAGGCATTTTGGGTGAGTGTTTAATAAATTAATGGTTGTTGCTAAAGGAAATGTGCACTAGCAAGCAGCAAAGCAACAAGTGATATGCAAATTGAGATTTTTTTATTCTATGTAAATTAGTTATGGCACGGAAAAGCGACAAATCCACACACATGATTCCTTGGAAAAATCCTATTGTTCAATGTGTATAGAGACTTCATGAAGAAAAATAAAGCTTGAAAGGAAGTAGCTGAGATCATTGGTGCCTCTGGTGAGTGTACATAGCTAGTAAACGTAGCTTGCTTTGCTAATCTGCCAACAAAGCTAGTATAAAGCCTAGCACATAACATGTAAATCATAGCGACAACCTAGAAGCAACATGTGCGACTTGTAACACGCTAGCATGAACATAGAGGCTGTAGCTCATCCCGCAAACTAAATGCTCTCTGTGTAAAGCACAAATTGCGTTTAAAAGCTGGCGTGAAGTGGAAAAGTTCAACCACAAGGAAGTCTGCAAGTTCAATAACGAAGATAATGTGTTAATTAATGAGTTGTTCTTAAATAGAGTCTAGTGTCAGGGCATGTGAACAGTTGTTAACATTAATTTAGGCATTAAAATGGTTAATGTGCAATTTAATTACTGACTGGTCATAAAGATGGATATGTACAGAGTAGTAATAATACTTTGTATAAAATTGTGCAATTAAATTGTATTCACATTTATTGCAGCTTCTGTAAGATTTAGAAAACTTGTACAAGTCCTGTTTAGTGTGTTAGAAATGAGGGAATTGATTTATGTGTTCCTGATGTATCTGCTATGACCAGGGTTGCCAGATCTTCACGGCAAAAGCAGTCAGATAAAAAAAAGCAGTATTCACGCATGTAGTTTTCCTGAATATGTCCCAAAATGGTTTCATATTATTAAACATTTGGTCATAAATTAAAAATATCTAAGAGTATGCAGTTCTAAAGTCGTTCAGTTCTGCTGTAAAAACACGCATGGCGCTGATTTACACCGGGTTCTGGGACAAAAACTTTGAGTACGCAGAATATGTAATCAGCAGCGCTTTCCATTTCTCCACCCTTTATTTGCAATCCTCCTTCAAATGCATATGTAAGAGGACTAGAAGCTCACATAAAGCGCCAGATCTTTCATGCAGAATTTTTAGTATTTAGAACTGTTTAGTACATCTGGCCCTAAATGTCTCAAGGCCAGGAGTCTGTTGCTAAGAAAAGGCCAAAGCAGTGAACCTGTGTTGTGTGAGGACAGGAGCTTGGTGAGGTCGGCCTGGGCTGGAGCAGCCGGAGGGGAAAACAAGATGGTTTCTTTGGGTTAGAGGAAGCCTTTCATTATGAGTCTGGCTGCCTTTTTGGGTCAGAGGTTGTGCACCAAGTGCAAAGAGAGCCCTGCAGGAGGGATTTGGGTGCTGAGGAGTCTCTGTGACAGGCTATATTGCTAAATTTTGCCCTATATTATAATATAACACGAGAGATTTGTTGCTCGGTTCTCACTAAAGCCAGTTAAGATTATTACTCATCACACTGTACGAGATTCCACGAATTCTATAACAGACTGTGCGATAATGTGTGTTCTTCATGTCAGATTATACATCCTCTGATGATAGACCTACGAATAAAGAAGATGACTATGTTCTATTTACGTCGTCAATCAGTGTGAGCCGGAAATCAGCTCGTGAAGGAAACAGGCTCGCATAAACACAAATTGAGCTTGAGGTAATAAGGATATTTTTTCTGTCTGTGGTTTGTTTACGTTTTGCCATCGCCACTAGCATATTTGTAACTGTCCTGTGAGTTGTTGTTGTGCGTAATCGTATGCCATGGTTTTTAGATAAGTGTTGAGTTGAACTTTACCGTAAATCACATTATATGTCCTTAAAACGACAATCTCCACACACAACCAAAGATTATTTTTTTATGATGTGCGATTTTTGTCTGTGATGTGAATCGCAAAAAGTTGTACAATGTGTAAACCAGGCTTATGGCTCCATATCTAGTGGAAAATCCAGTGGGACATTAGGTTTTTAGATTTGTATATGTAATTAGGTTATGCGTGAGTGCTTGAGAGATTAGGAGATATTCAGTGCAGTGGATGTGTATGTATATTTGGTGTGTTATGTTCTCTTATATAATATATGATTCAGGGAGGTGGGGGCTGTTGTGTAGTGAACTCGGAGGACAGAGTGAAGTGGTGAGCTCATATCACTCTGATGTCTTTTTTTTTATAGCAACTAATCGGTCTTTACAACTGCCTACAAACCTGAAGAGGAGAAGAGATCGGAGGAGGAGGAGGAGGACGACGACGACGATGAGGAGAATGCAGGCCAAACTAGAGTCCTTAAAGTCCTAAAGTTTGACCTGCCCTCATTTAATTTGTGGATCTGAATCAGAGACCACATTTCATTCATTAGCAAACATCTGCAAACACACTCTCATTTGTTACAAGGAGCCACAATACGCTGTCACACACATGTGCTCGCACTCGCACGCACCGCGAAATAGCACCTTGTAGCTAATCATACAGTCCAGGACATGGGCGTCCTCCGGGAGGCGGCAAGTTCGGACTCAAAGCCAGCTGCCAGCGTGTATCGAAAAGCTCCAACTCATTCTCTCTCTCTCTCTCACACACACACACACACACACACACAGAGGCTTAATTACAGGAGCACGACAAACAAATTTAGCCAGGATGCTAACCAGAGTGGAGGAGGCAGGAGGGAGCATGGAGCTGGCCAGGCAGGACCACAGAGCGGGGAGGGGGGTCTATTTCGGGCCGCGCCACTCTCATTACTTATCATAGTTTAAGTCTCGGAGCAAGCAGGCAACCTACAATTCAGCTCCCCAGATGGGCTCGTCCACCCGACCCTCCTACACCACACCAACCCACGGCCGGGGCTTTACCTAAATATACAACACACACACAAACACACACACACACACACCACCAGTGGCCAGAGTCTTCAAGAGCGCTAACCCCACAGCCAGTTCTCCATGGCACAAGGCACTTGCCTAAATTAACAATCAAGCACACACCCAGACAGCCGGGCAGGAGAGAGAGAGAGAGAGAGAGAGAGAGAGAGAGAGAGAGAGCGCGTGTGTGTGTGTGTGTGTTTGTGTGTGTTCGATAGACCGACTGAAAACCTGAGGTTGATGGAGAGAGAGAGAGAGAGTGTTAGGGTGTGTGTCTGTTCCTGTTTTGGTGAGCGCCAGCATGGCCACGGATTTGATTAATTTGTAAAAGAGATTCTTTATTCAAATATTTCTATAGGATTCATCTTCAAATATGCCATCAAAGAAAATACTTTATATTGGTATAAAGATTGTTATGATTCTTGTTATGAGTTTCATTTGCTGTTACAATTTTAAAGCAGACCACATTTAATTTTTTTAATCTTCCCACATAATATAGTGTAAACTCCTTTTATGAGTAAGAGTGTCATAATGTCATGTAATATTTACATATTTTAATAATTTTCTGCAAAATTCACGGCCTTGAGAAGCAAAAAAAAGTCATCTTTCACCCCCTCAAAACCACATAACGTTTAAGATTTAAGACTTAACAGGTTTAATAACGGACCTGGACATGGAATGCAAAATGCAAACAAACAAACAAACAAATATAAACATACAAATTGCAACAATGATGTCTGTTGATGGCAAAATGCAAACAAACAAACAAACAAACAAACAAATTCCAATACTGATGTCTGTTGATGGCAAAATGCAAACAAACAAACAGTCTAACAAAGATGTCCGGTAATGGCAAAATGCAAACAAATAAACAACTAAATAAATAAACTAGTAAATAAATTAGAAAATCTATAAATTACAGCAAAGATGTTTGTCAGTGAAATGCAAACAAACAAATAAATGAATGAATAAATAAATACATTCCAACAGTGATGTCTGTTGATTGAAAATTGCAAACAAACAAACAAATGCATGGCAAATAGATTAATAAATAAATGAATGGAAAACAAACAAATAAATAAATAAACACTGACAAATAAACAAATATGTACAAATTAAGTTATGAGAAAAGATACAGACACTAACCCCGCCTGTATATCTTTCCATAAAACTTTGCTTGATTCTGTGTGCAGCTTGTTTTAAATTTGTTTTGTTTGTCTTATTATGTACGATGATTTATCACTTCCTGTCATGAAAACCTAATGGACAAATGAGCTATATCTAGTGTTTAACACAAAACCACGCTCCCAAAACACATGCATACAGACTGCGTAGGATGACAACGCCTGAGTGCTAGTGAAAGAGGCGGAGCTTTCTGAATTGACAAGTAGAGACGCCTCCTCGTCCTGATTGGCTGGATGTTGGTGGTCCACATTTGGGTTTTTTTTTTATAGAAGCTTCTAGAATATGAGCAGAAACATGAGTTAAAAAAAAAAATCACTGACCGCACCTTTAAAGTAAACACATACTAGGATGCATTCGTAATTAGGAAGTGCTTAAAAGGTTGGATGTGTTTGGTGTGATACACTGAAGTGTTTGATAGATGGTCGATCAGATTGTTGGTGCGTTTTTCTGACTGAGCTTTAGTAGGTGTTTGGTGCAGCCTAAGCGTTTGACGTCGTGTTGGTGCGCTAGCTAATGGGCGCTTGGCAGTTGTAGCCAGAGATCACCCACGGCCTCCACCACTTCCACCCACCATGTCCTCCATACAGCTGCTCTCAGTGAAACAACCTCACACCTCTCTCTCTCTCTCTCTCTCTCTCTCTCTCATCAACCTATCCATCCCTCGCTCATTCTCCCATCACGACATCTCTCAGTACACAATCTCTCTCTGGTCTGGTCATCCCACCCTCCACTCCTCTTTCTCTCTTTTATCCAAACCGAGTCATATTCTTTTTTATTTTTTTCTCTATTTGTTCAAAGTCTTGGATTCTTTTCTCCCTTCTGTCAATACATTTGAGTCTCTCTCTCTGTCTCTCTCTCTTTCTCTTTCTCTCTCTCTCCTTATTGATTGAGGCTTTTCAATTGTTTGGTTTTACAAATATAAAGTGCTCTTTCCAGATTCTTCTCCCAGTTTAAAGCAGTTTTCGCTGCACCGCCCTGACTTTCAGAATGTAAAGTTTATAAGGATAAGGATCAGGGAAATTTAAACATTCATTTTCTAACAGCAGCTCTGACAGTAGTTCTGGCTGCAGGACAAATCGCAGGTTTATATTAATGCACTTGTTCTAATATGTTTCTATAGTAACAACTTCCCCAGGGTCTTGTATGATTGAGACTTAAGTATAATGTGTAAGCATTATGTGAGGAGATGTTTATTTAACATTTTTGGAAGGAGTCTCCAGTGTCAGTGCTTTGTAACAGTCAAAAGTAAAGCTGTAACTATCACAGTAACATGACAAACTGTGTCGAGAAAGAAAAAAGAGAGGCTAGTGAAGGAACGACTGTTTATAGCTGCTATAACGCAACTGACAACAGGAACTAACTTGTTTTGTGGATGTTCCACAACATTAAATTTAACTATAAATGGATAAAAAGTATGTAATTGTTTTTAATAAATAAAAAATTGTTAGCGGTGGCAAATTGCTGTGGTATAAGTGGGATAAAACACTTCAGCAGGTGCTGTTATAGGAAAATAATCAACTTCAAGGTGACAGTGATGGACTTTGTGCCATGTCAAACCATCATGTAGTTGAGATAAATGCCGCATTCGACTTACCTCGGAACTCGGGAAGTCGGAACTCGGAATTATGTTTTCGTCCTCCATGGGAGTGAGAAATAATCAAGGATGCTTCCATGTTTGTCTTTGTTAGCAGCAAGCTAGCCAGCTAACTGTGATGAGTGATGTACAGTGAATATGTCTGTATGATGATTGTTTTAAAGAAAATACTTATATACTTATGTGAGCAGCCATTTTGAATTGATGTCACTTGCCGAACTCGGGGTTGATGAGACCACACCGCATTCCCAAGTAGGAATTCTGAGTTTTCTTGTTTTTTTCCCAGATGGAGATTTGTTTACGAGCTTTAGTCAGATGCATCAAAAATATACAAATTCACAGAATTGACAATAAACTATCCATATACAATCCATTGTCTATAAATACATAATTCTTAAAATAAAACATACACGATTATAGTCTGATTGTACGATACACTGACTGTATGGTGCATTTATTTCATTTCTAAACCACACTGACCTTTGTGTGGAACTAGGCTGAATGTGGAGGTCTTTATTGTCACTCTTTTCCTCTCTTGTGTGTGTTTTCAGGTTCACATTAGCTATAAATAGCTGCCGGTGCTGAGGTAAAGCCTGTGACCTCTCATCAGCCCACATCTGAGACCCCTGCAGCTCAGCTAAAGGTAAAGAGAGAACACCGGAGCCCCTGACTTCCCCCCTCTCTCTCTCTCTCTCTCTCTCTCTCTCTCTCTCTCTCCCTATGGGCACAACTAGGACAGATTAGAAAAACACATTGCTAATAATACATTGATATTTCAAATACATCATTATCATCATCATCAT
This sequence comes from Pangasianodon gigas, assembly GCA_022758105.1. Taxonomy (NCBI): domain Eukaryota; kingdom Metazoa; phylum Chordata; class Actinopteri; order Siluriformes; family Pangasiidae; genus Pangasianodon; species Pangasianodon gigas. Next base: position 22,912,449 of record CM040468.1, on the reverse strand, counting down.
CATATTAATTTTACACTTGATGACCAACATATTAATACGCCAAGCATATGCATTGGCACACAAATGAAGATAGACATCAGCAATAAATAATAATACATAAATATTATATATTATATCTGTATAATTGTAATGCAACATTTCATTTACACTTATCGATCAACATATCAATGCACAAATTTTCATTGTTATTTTAAACTTCAGTTGGCCAAAAATTCCTAAAAACAGCACAGGCACATTATATTTAACAATATAATTCTAGTAATTAAGTTAATAATGAAGTTAATGGTTCTTATAACATATTTTAATGGAATGTTTTATTCAAATTTACTATTATTATTATTCAAATTGGCTGCATGACAAATAAATAATACATTAGACTTGATTTCACATATCCAAATACCACAAGTGTCTATTATTAAAAATAAATATTTTCCCAAGAACACTCATTGTGTTGGACAGAACTGGATGTATACTGTATTTATTTCTAGTTCTGTGAATACTCTCAGTTCCTGGGAGTATACTCCTGGGAAATATAGTAATACATAATAATGACATATTTCATGAAAGATAAACCCTCAGACATTAAAGGAGTACTCAGAGACAGTAGAAGTGGAGAAGCATGACAGATTTATGGCTTGTGTTTTGGCTTGCGTGTTGTTTTGTACAAAGTGACAATGAAAACCCAACCCTTCCCCCTGCACAACCCTGTCATTACTTGACACCCTGACCTAAACACGGTGGTTGGGGGGGTTTGGTTTAGTCTGCTCATATCTAACCCTTAAATCAGTGTTCGTTTGGCTCAGCCACGACAACTAGGTCAGCATCACGCAGACACAGACACAGACACACACACACACAAACACACACACACTGTGATTGGTGTGACCGAGAGCAGGCTGTGATTTTATCTATGAGAGGAGAAAAGGGCCAGAACGTATCTGACATGACCGATGCGTCGGAGAGAGTGACGGTTAGATTTCTGTAGACTGATATGGCCGTGTGGCTTCTTTTCCTTCTGAACTTGATCTCAGATTGACAAAGTGAATCTGATTGAGTTTGAAAGCCAGCTCAAGAAGCAAAACCTTCCAGTAATCTCATGTACTTCTGATAGATATAAGTCTAGCATATAGTGTTATGTGAAATCAGTTTCATGCAAATGTCAAGCTTACCTACAAAAATTAGCCACTTAATAATGAAATCAGTTAATCAAGCGTGTTATTTGTCTATTAAATATGAGAAATGTTCCCATGGATGGAGGCTGGTCTTTCATTTTATACCACATTCTCCATACCAAATTCTCAATTCTGCATGATCAGAAGGTGTTGATTCATTTTCTGTAACAGTAGACGCTAATTACAGGTATATATTAATGCGCTCTTTCTACTACGTTATCGTTTCTATAGTAACAACTCATCCAGAGGGACTTGTATGGTGGCTCTCTATATAATCTAAGGCTAATAGTAAATGGATGTGTTATTTAACAAAGAAAAAACATGTAACTTTTGAGATGGCGCAGTTTTTTCTAAGGTGACATGTAACATTTATGGAAGGAGTCTCCAGTGTCAGTGCTTTTCCCGCCTTGGGAAAGTGTTCAGGACAGAGGAGTTTGTGCTTTACGGTTTCTTGGTAACAAGACAAGCTGTGTTTGTTTGTCTTAACTTCAAGATTAACTTCAAGAGAAAGAAAAACGAGATGCCGGTCATGGAATGAATGCTTTTAAAAATTGATATAAATAAAATAAACATTTGTAATTGTTAGCACATTGGTGTGGCGTTATAGGCTTGTTGATTACGTGAACATTCCAAAACTATAAAAGGATAAGAATGGAAACATTTTTTTGGTGGCATGAGAAAGGTGTGTGTGTTTGTGTGTGTGTGTGTATCGTTACACTCATTCTGCACATCAGGGGCAAAAACGATAAAACACATGGTGGGAATTCCCATGTCCTGGCATTTACACAGTGTTTGCACTTTCAGTTCTCGTGTGCAGGCTTTGATCAGAATGAGACATGGTGTGGCATGATGGTGTTGCAGTGCATCACACACTGGCATCTCTGTCCACCCTCACGCTGGCCCCTGATCCCCACACACACACGCACAGACACAGACACAGGGGAAAGATGACCTGTTTAGATTAATTTCACTGCATGTGAGAGATGAAAGATGTAAAAGATATGAGCTGCAGCTAAAGTGTGTGATTCCAAGATAGGGTCACACACCAAAAGATGGACCTCTCAATTTCCATTGTGACTGAAAAAAAGAAAAAAAAAAGATGGGACTCTTCTTAGAATGCTGGGGATGATAAGGTATCTTTCTTTCTTTTTCCTTTTCTTTTTTTTTTTACTAAATGAAGCTAATTTCCACTAAAGAACAAATGCTTTGTTTAGATATGCAGCAAAACGTAACAAATATTCTGACCACTTTACAAATAAAATTATTTCATGTCCAATTGACTAGAAACGACTAAACAGGGTTCATTCGTACAGCGTAGTGCAGGTCTCAAATCCATCAGGTTTATGAACTAAAAGAAAGTTTTAAAAAAAAAACCCACAAACAAACAAACAAACAAACAAACAAACAAAATAAAAATGTAACTGCTAAGATAATACATGCTTCTGCTTAATAAAATCTGGCAACCTGTAAATAGATAAGAATAAAATATAGATAAAGATGTATCATTATACAAGTATAAACAAACAAACAAATAATTGAGTGATTGAGTGAGTAAGTAAGCAAAAAAGTAACTAGGTAAAAAGTAAATAAATGAATTAGTAAGTAAATAAATAAATAAATAAATAAATAAATAAATAAATAAATATCAAGCTTATGTAACCAGATGGGCAGGACTATTTATTTATTTATTTATTTATTTACAAAAAAAAAAAAAAAAAAATTTAAAAATATATATATTTTTAAATATACAGAATGTATATTCTATATAAACTGGCTTCTTTCTTTAAAACTGGTCTCACATTTGATTTGAGTTTTTTGTTTTTGGGTAAATCTGCACATACTCTCTGTATATATTATACATAAAGATATAAATCTGTACAGCTATCGTGCATGTGATGTGTTTAAAGAATTGTCTTTCACTGAATATGTGCATTTATTTATTATTTAAATATATTCATATCTGGTACTGTAGATTTGTAACCTGTTACTGTTTAATCTATAGGCTTCTTTACCTCCTGACCTTTTATACGTAATGTTTGTGTGTGCAGTCAGTTTCCTCCCAGCCCATGTGAAAACACACTCCGCTCACACACACACACACACACTAGGCTCACACACTGATGCTGGTGTGTTTTCCGACCTGCGTTGTGTCTCCTCTATAAGACCTTCCTCCTGTGTGCTGCTGTTGCTGTTTTGCGTTTGTTTGCTCAGTCCAGCTGCCACTGCTTTTTATTTTAACAGGTTTTAATGTTCAAACAAGAGCACTTTGTTACGTTTTCGTTTCAGTCTTGGTTTTCTCTGAGCAGCAGACTTGTAATTTGCGGTCACAAATTGGGGAGCTTTTGTAACCGAGTCCCTTTTAGTCCTGCGTCTGTCCATGAGGATAAATATACAGACGTGCCCACCTCGGCGGTCACAGCCCCCCCCCCCCCCCCCCCCCCCCCCCCCCCCCCCCCCCCCCCCCCCCCCCCCCCCCCCCCCCCCCCCCACCTTCTGACTCACATTACACACTTCTGAGAGGATCTAATTCATGCTCTCTAATGAGGTGCTGGCTTTGAGAACCCACTAAATAAACGAGGAATGATGAAGTAGTGTGTATAAGAGGACTAAACAGGTTCAGTCATGTAGTGTAGAGCCAGGTCTTACATTCATCAGGTTTTAGATCTAAACAGACAGACAGACAGACAGACAGACAAACAAACTACTGTATAATATAATATGGCAACCAAATAATATTAATATTAATACTAAGATGTCTTCATGTTTTTCACAGCATTATATAAATAAATAAATAAATAAATAAATAAATAAATAAATAGGAAGCAGGTTAAAATAGTCACCAACAGCATCGAATAATAGGTCTTATAAGATAAAGAATTGATCTTACAGGAAAAATAAAATTCCTCTGTAATAATAATTAGAAGAGTCTAGAGGCCATTTTGATTAAATACATAATGAGAGTGCTGCTATTAATGACTTCATTACATCCAGTCGTCTATTTTGACCCTAAAACACACACGTACCTTTTGCCTTTTCCCCTTTCAGCCTATTTTAGGTGCGTTTTTCCACCTGACTGAGCACACACACTTGGCATGTGTTGTGTTTGGATCACTTCCAGCCGTAGATATTTGACTGGATAGAAAAAGGAAGTGAGGTTATCGCTACAAGGACTCGGCGTGACTTCCTTTCACCTTCCTGCTTTCAGCTTCATAGTGTAGCCTGATAACACCCTGTGGGCACTCAGTGCAGGTCCCTGTCTCATTCCTCCGTTTTTCCATCTACTCATCTTGGTATCAGTGTGGGAACCCGACCCGGACCTTTTATACAAGGCAGAAGAGAGTCATGGTGTTATTTTTCCCAAAAACTCCACCCTAAGACAACTCTCATCACCGCGACACTCATTCAAATATGGATACACTTTTTTTTTTGAGAACATGGTGGCCTCTTTTTCTTTGCATCTACAAGCCTAATCATTTATATCCCATTTTCTCAAAAGCATTGTATCTGATAGTGTTGAATGTGCTATTTAACAATTTTGTGTTGTGGCCACTTTTTCTTGCCCAATACTGATGCTGAAACGTAAGTATCAGCTGATATCGATACGCATCGGATATTTACACTTATCTTTAAAATAATTATTTAAACTGAAAATACAGGAAACAATACATCTCTAAAAATACAACTTGCACAAAACTGCAGCTTTCACACAAACATCACTTACATTGCAAATATAATAAACTATAAATTTCATAAAAAAATCAATCCTAAAAAAAAAAAAAAAAAAAAAAAAAAAAAAAAAAAAAAAAAAAAAAAAAAAAAAAAAAAAAAAAAAAAAAAAAAAAAAAAAAAAAAAAAAAAA
>CM040468.1:22888932-22907318 GCA_022758105.1 Pangasianodon gigas | reverse complement strand
TTCCAGAAAAAAAAAATCTTTTCCAAATCCAATTCCAGTCTTTTTTTCTTCTTCTATTTGTTACAAGATCATATCAAATTCATTCTTTCTTTTTCCAATAGTGGAGCTGCAATTTTTTTCTTAGTATCAGCCCGATACTGATCCCGGGTATCGGATCACAATCTACAGTGTCTAGTTGTGATACTTTTGGGTAGCTCCGCACTAGAGGTGAAATGAAACGACACTATGTGTATCTGATTACTGCTCTAAATAACTGCATCTGTATTCAGATTTAAACCTGAAGTGGGCGTAGCCTCAACTGGATAGGGTTTTTTTCTTTCTTTTCCTTTTATATTTTGTAAAATTAAATATAAACTGTACCAATATGCCCTCAAAAAACACTTTAAAAACATATTTCTACAATATTTTCTAACACATTTTGTTGGTTTTATTTCCCAAACTATAAACAAACTACTTGTCTAATTGAATCCACTGCAACCCTGACCAGGCAGTTACTAAGGATGAATGAATGAACTCTGTAAATACATCATGCAGTGCACAACCTTCATGTACATGATGAACATGGTCTTTCTTTGTTCCACAAGCTTCATATCTGACCACCTGAATCATGCCTGAATGAAAGTACAAATATCCTTAGACTTTTTTTGTTGTTTGAAGGGATTCCAGTCTCAATGAACCCTAACAGTGCGCCTCCTATTCGTATTAGCCGTTCTTTCTGAATAATGTACATGTATTTGGTTTAATCGCCGCTCAGCACCCTAGAAATTGATCACAAGGAATTAAGAAAATGATATGGAAAGAGGAATCTCAGAACAGAAAAAAAAAAATCAAAAACCGGTGGATTTGACTGAAAATGATTTAATAGACTGCATGTGAAAATTATTTTGCCGCATTACTTTAAAAAAAAAAAAGACAAGCTGAAAATCTTATCAGAAAATCTGAGAAAGTGTCGAATATGTGATACAAGTGTTATTGCGTCATTAAACATAAGAGCCAATCATGATTTAATATGCAAATACAGGCCATGTAATCTATTCATAGAATCTGACTTTCTTGGTGAGACCAAAAGCATATCTTTGCCTTTTTCTTGTTGTCTAATGAATGTAGTATCACTTAAAGAATATCTGTAATTAAGTGTAACATCTGGAACATCTAGAACAATCCAGAAAGAAGATTTTTTTTTTTTCATGACAGATAGGTGAGGCAGGAAAACTGTAACTGTGACTGTAGACTGTAGTAAGAGGAGACAGGAGATAATTCGGTAACATATTTTGATCATTTTCTAAAAAAATTCTTTTAATAATTATTTATTGGAATCTATCCATCATAAAAGGAAAGTTCTTGCTGGACCGGTTTCCTCAAACATGCTGCAACAAGGACAATTTTGGAAATAATAATTAACAATATTGATAATAATTAAACTTCTTACTTATCACATGAATGCTAGCAAAAACACTAAAATTAACCAGCATTATCTATAATATCTGACCTATGTAACTAGTGTTAACGGTTTTATGTAATTGCTAACATCCAGACTGGCTTTGTTACACTTCCTGCATGGCTTGGCATAGGAAACATAAATTCCACCGGAAAAAAAGGTATTATAATTTTGGAGTAAAATCCTGTTGACTATGCAGAGTGCTGCATCTCGTGCACATTAAGGCTGAATGTTTTAAAATTCTCACCTGTGGGTCATAATTCAGCATTGCAAATGACTTTAGCATAACAAGCCCTATGTACATATGCATGTGTGTGTGAGTGTGTGTATGCACTTGTATGCTTGCTTGTGTGTGTGTGTGTGTGTGTGTGTGTGTGTGTGTGTGTGTGTGTGTCATCGTGCTCATCGAGGGCTCCTCCAGGCTACAGGGGGGCTGTAAACAGCTCAACAGCTGATTAGGCATTGAGCACTTGTAGAAAATACACACACTCATTTACACACACACACACACACGCAGGCACGCACACACACGCACTCTCTCTCTCTCATTCATAAAGAATTTGGCAGGCAAATCAGGATGCATTAACAGAGAGAGCGATGTGCACACGCACTGTACAGTGAAGGTACAGTAGAGAAAAAAAATCTAAGAATTTGAGCCAAATCTAAAGAATTAATTTAAAATTTCTACAAACACACACTTAGTGCACAATTCGTAAATTTATGATTTATCTGCGATCCAAAGTGCTCAGTCACTCAGTCACGTTTTTGGTTGCCCGGAAATTTTTTAAACCGTTAAAGGGGCAGATTGTAATTTTTAGAACGAGGCGAAATATAATCACAATGAAAACATCGACAAGCCATCAACATTTGCTCACTGTGAAACTACATATGCCTTGTGAGTTTTTTTTTTTTTAAGGAAAAATGTATAGAGTTGTTTGGTTATCCTTTGGCAAGGGGTGGAGCTAATTTCTGGGCCAGAAAAGATGCAAACAGAAGCCTGAAAAGTATAAAATAGCGAGATCCATTGCACATCAGCATTACAAATAACAGATTTTTCTAAGGTATCTTTGAAAATGTAAAATTATTACAGATCTAGGAACACTTTTATAAATTACAGACTGGCCCTTTAATAGAGACCTACACCTGTAATGTAGAAGATATGGCAGTGTATTTATCCAAGCATAAGATTAAAGGCATAGTCATGTTTTTATCTTAATGTGCTAAAAGAAATATAGTCATGGTATGTTAAGGCTATGTCTTTAGAGCAAAGACGTCTTGTATGATAAAAAAAAAAAAAGTATAAAACAGTATAAAACACGACAGCACATGAAAAATGATGCAGCCTGACATGAAGTAGAACTACCACACTAAAGTTGATTATTTTCCAATAACAGCATGTCCTGTAGTGTTTTATTCCTCTTATACCACACTAATGATTTTTTATTCATTAATGAACAAAAAGTAGTACTTTTTATCCATTTATAGTTCAATTTAATGTTGTGGAACATCTGCGAAATAAAGTAGTTCCTGTTCTGACAGCTATAAACAGTCATTTCCTCACAAGCCTCACCTTTTTTTCTCTCTCTTGAAATTAATAAGACAGAAAATGCGGCATGTTGTGTTACCGAGATACAGTTACAAAGCACTGACACTGGAGACTCCTTTCATAAATGTTACATAAACGTCTCCTCAAAGAAAACTTGTTTTTTAAGCCATTAATGAGAGCATGCGCCAAACAAGTCCCTGTGTAAGTTCTTACTATAGAAACAATAACGTATTAGGCCATGTGCATGAATATAAACCTTCTGACCAATCAGAATTGAGAATTCAACATAATATAATTTGTCTATAGGAAGCAGGATTTCTTAGACGGACCGCTGTATTAGCATAATGGTGACTGAAATGCTAATACACAGGCCACACTGCTAATTGATTCTGGTTATATTTAAATGGTTCTTTAGTGCCGTATTCGGCGTGTCTTCCCGAGTCGTCCTGTTCTCTCTCTCCGCCATCTCCCGCTAGCGCAGAGCGGGCATCGCTCCTCCGGGTGAAGCGTGGGCACCATAGGGTATCTGTGGCGAGGTCGCCACCCTTCAGTTGCCATGGCACCGGCACGGAGGCGGAGGTGAAAATTAAAGATGGCAGGAGGCGTCTCGCACTGCACCTTGCTCCTGTCCCGAGAGGGACAGAGGGAGCGAGAGAGGGGGGAAGAAACAGACGACAGACGTCTCAGGGGCCCGGTCACCCACCGCGTGCGACGGAGGGAGAAAAGGAGAGATAAATAAAGGATAGAGAAAAAGAAAGAACGAAAGAAGGAGACAAAGACAGAGTGAGAGAGAGAGAGACAGAAAGAGGCCTGCATATTTCAGCCAGCTCGTCACAGGGTGGAGCGGGAGAGAGAGCGAGGTGTGACTGATTTTGTCTTTTCATTTCACAAATTAGCGACATGTCCTTCCATTGTTCTGCCGTCTGTTCTGCCGGCTGCTCCCATTCGTTTTAGGAGGCGCTTTATGGAGCGCTAGCACGCAACGGGAGAGACAAAGATACTCACACTGTGACTTTTGTGGTTAACAATACGGAAAAGTCACTCGTCCGGCTTTGTCACGTCTTACACAAAGGTCATGAAGACGAGAGAATGCCAAGAAACAGTGTGACGGAGTGAAAATAGATTCACACGTAAATCATATTAAACTTTATTAATATACTGTATGTGCATGTGTGCATGTATATCTATCTGTATATGTACGTTTGTTTTGTTGCATATCTCAGCAGTTTGAAAGCGAGACGGCGCTCAGGTCTCGGAGCGAAGCGCCGATCCTGCAGACCATGAGCGGAGGGTGGAGAGGCTGCGCTGCCATCCATCCAGCCATCCATCCATCCATCCATCCTGCCGTTTTCCAGCAGCCGGTCCAGGGCGGTTACGGAGGAGGATGTTAAGCGGAGGGCGCCGCCCTTCAGCTCGGCTTTGTTGTGTGGTGACACACACTCAGCCCACCCTAGCATTCCAGCTCCTATATTCAGCCTGCAGCACAATTGCAGGTTTGTGCAGTTACAAACGACTCGAGCAGGGGTAAGGCTCAGCCGAGGACACGCACCGAGAAAGAGAGAGAGAGAAAGAGAGAGAGAGCTTACTTCACCCAAACAGTGAAGTTAAGATATAGTTAATCCGTTGCTTCTGTTTGTGCATGTGGACGTCCTTCATCCATTCAGACCACTGAGATGATAATCGCAAATATTGATTGATATATATATATATATATATAATCATTTTTGTGTTGATTTGGAAGTATCTTGTTGAACACTCTATTATTATTATTATTGTTAGTCAAGTTTGAACCTCCTGGCAGAGGCAACCTGAAATATCCCACCATTCACAGAATTCAATCTTCACAAAACATCAATAATGCTCGAATAAATGATTATTCATTCAAGCTTCAGATTAGGGTTAGGGTTAGGAAATGGTCACATGATTCTAAACCCATTCAATTAAAGTGACCATAACTATAATAGAACTGTAATAACAATGTAATAATCATAACTACAACAATCTCCATTGGCAACACGTCATTAAAAAAAAGGTAAATAAATAAAATTTTGGACGGTTGTATACTTTAATGATTGACATCAGGAACGTGCTGTTGTAGGAAAATAATCAACGACAGTGTGGTGCGATGTGAAGCAGAGTTAATATTTCCACCCCAGTGTTTTTTATTTTCAAATAACATCAGTTCCTAAAGAGTTTTATTCCTCTTATACCACAGCAATTTGCCACAGCTAGCAATTTTTAATTAAAGATTGCCACATCATACTTTTTATCCATTTGTACTTATTTTTAATGTTGTGGAGGAGCTAATGATGCCAGGGATGTCAATCTTCAATGATCCAATTCCATATTGTTTTGTTTTTTTTTTACACTTGGCTTATTATTTTTTTTTTACATTTGGCTTAAGTTGCCAGTCATGCTAATAGTATGCACGACCAAAAAAAAATTTTTTGGATTTATTTTAAATATTTGTTAGGGATGCAATGTAAAATTTTGGCACACACACACACACACACACACACACACACACACACACATATATATATATATATATATATATATATATATATATATATATATATATATATATATATATATATATATAAGATAAACTAACATTTATTTAAACTTCCATTAATATTTGGAGATAAAATATCACAAACATAGTGTTTTTTTTTAATTAAAACAAAGTACTTTTTTTTTTATTTTGGAAAATGTGAATTATTTTGTGTAACACTCATTTTCTGACAGTTATAGGAAGAGTAGTAATAAATCTGGAAGATAAATTCAGCACAAACTCCTCCTGCTAATTTAGAAAATCATTTATTTTAAAAAAAAAAAGAAGAGAGATCACATCGCTGAAGGATTGAAGTTCCATCCAAGAAGCAAGTATAAGGAAGTGTGTGAGATTAGCGTTTATTAGCCACATCACCTCAGTAGCTGTAATGTAACACTAAGAAAGAACACCAAACATGTCTTAGCTGAAAGAGTGAATTTGGCATTAGGAGGAGTTTTTCACTGAATCCTTCATTTAATGAATTCTTTTTCTAAAAAAAATAACTACAGATACACACAGAGTTAGCAAATTATCCAATATGCTAGCTCTTCTGTTGAACAGAGCACACTATACCACACACACACACACACACACACACACTCATGTCATGTAGGACGGGCGTGGTGTGTAGTGAAGATGGATTGGCTAATCTGCTAATCAGAGAGGAGTGTAGAGAAACATGCACTAACAAGAGCAGGGATTACACAAACTTACACACACTAACACACACACATGCCATCACGACTGTCCCCTTTGTAATGATTTAGAAAATACACTCTCAAGCACAATTGCACTTACACTCATGCTACACACTCAGATCATAATTTAACACTCATGTTTGGAAGTCTAGAAAAAAACACATAAGCAGAAACCACTCCAGACTGTCTCTAGTCTCTGAGTCATCTATTTAGTGTCCCCCACCCCAGCACACACACACACACACACACACACACACACACACACCCTCTCTGTCTCGCAAGAAACATTAATTAGGAGGCCAGGCCAAAAACATACACACACACACACACACACACTTTCTATGGCACACCACACTGTAGGCCTCATACCCCCACCCAGCACAAATGTCATAACCCACAAACACACACACACACACACACACACACATGCATGCACCCCTCCCATTGGCCTACCGCAGCCCACTGACTGTGAGGTGGTTGTTACTAGTCTGGGGTTTGGACTCGAGTCTGTTTATGATGATTTGAGCGGCATAAACAGATTCATCACAGCACACCTGCTAATCTCGCTGCCTCGATGCTGAGCAGAAAAGCATCTCAACACATTGAACCTTGAGCCAGATGCGCTACAAGAGCAGAAGACCTCATAGAGTTCCGCTCCCGTCAGCTGAGAACAGGAATCCCTTCAAGTTCGACGTGTTGAGATGCTTTTCAGCTCAGGACGATTGTAAAGAGCGGTTATTTGAGTTACTCGAGCTTGAACCAGTCTGGTCTTCTCCTCTGACTTCATCTCATCCACAAGGTGATTAACAGGAGATTAACTCTTTCTCAAAATACTCTAAATTAATATGCTAAATAAGCAATTCAGATAATCGTGACCCCTGAAAACAGAGTCAAATGCACATCACAAAAGCACATTCATTCATTCATTCATTTTCCCTCTTGGTGCAGAATGAAAAACACACCCACACTTTTAACAAGCATATGAAGTTTGTAGCCGCCCCCAACCTCCTCCCCCCCTCCCCCCCCCTCGCAAGGGAGTGGAGGGCTTTACTTTAATTACCCATGAGTGTGTTAAGGCCATTATTCTGTGTGTGTGGGATGAGTTGCGGCTTGAGAGCAACCTTGACTATCCAGTGTGGCTTGATTTCCCTGAGCCCCTTCAGACGAAATACGGCTCTCTGTACAGACATCACGCCCTCGCAGGGCAGGAGACACACACCACACACAGCACTTTCTCTTCTCTCTCTGAATCTCTCTCTCTCTCTCTCTCTCACACACACACACACACACACACAGGGTGTGTGCGGGAAACTGACAATAGGCTCTCAGGGGATCTGTTATGTGTCATTTAAAGTAAAGCTGAGCTCATGAGTGAAGAATTGCTCAATAAATAGTAGGATTCAGTAGTTTGACTGTATTTCATCAGGTACAATAAAAATGAATATAACTCTCTGACTTATAATTCTCAAACAAATTCTTCACTAATATAAGTTAAGATGGCTGGACTGGTGAGTCATAATGAAAGGAATAAAACACTTCAGGACATGCCGTTATAGGAAAATAATCAACTTTGTTGTGGTAACTGTGAGTCTGCTTTGCATCCTTAGTTATACCACAACAATTGACCAACGATTACACTTTGTATTAATTAAAGAACAACACAATATACTTTTTATCCATTTACAGTTACCACCACTAAACAAGTTTATTCCTGCTATCGCTTTTTTTGTAGCTATAAACGGATGTTCCCTCACCGGCCTCTCTTTTTTCTCTTTTTTTTTTTTGCAAAAATGCATAAACACTTCCATCTTGAAGACTTTCTTGTGGGGGAAAACTTACTGTTACAAAGTGCTGACACTGGAGACTCCTTCCTTAAACCTTACAAAGGGTCTCCGTACAGAAATATACCATTAATGAGTAACTTTATATAACTTTATACAACTAAGTGTAAATATTGGCACCCACCTTTTTTTTTAAACCAATTAACCACCACAAACATATAAATTAAGACTTATTCATATTGGTCATTATAGACTTTTTAGTTTTTCATGGATGGTATTAAATACTGGTTACTGGATGTGCTTATAATTTGGTCTATTTGGTTAATTATATAAAAATGTTAATTAATAGACATTAATTATAGACGTTAATTATTTTGTTAATGTTGCTTTTTGTTTAATTCAGAAGTTTGTAGTTTGTTAATCTTAAATAATGTCGTAAATGTAAATGTAAATGTAAATGTTTGAGGGGAGCCTTACCATCAAGCGTTACCTTTATAAAGATGTTATAATGCCTCTGCATGGCAAACTATCTATTATACACAAAGAGAAAGAAATGTTTTTTTTAAATTAATAATGGGTGTCTCCATCAAAAAGAAAACGGATGCATGACGTATCTCGGGTGTATTTCATGAGTATTTCATGAGTAATTTTAAGTGCGGAGAATAAGCGGATAAATGTCTTTTAAAAGACGTGTCATATTTATGGACTTGTTGATGGGGGCTATTGCGTGAGGAGTTGGTCGCTCTTACATTTAAAGTGGATGACACATCCCTCTGTCTGTGAGCTGTCGAGGGGCTGAGGTTTCATGTCTGACTGCTCGACGATGACACACACACACACACACACAATTATTGGTTTTTCTGACTTTGTGAATTGCTTACTGTAGCTAAATAATCCTGACCACAGTACAAGTAACACCTAACCTTGACATTTCCTTAAAAGGAAATCGTTTTTCTGCATTTGTGCTGCATAAAACACAAGTGTCCACAATAAAGTAAATTTTTCAAGGGATAAAAACCTGAAAACACACCACACACACAAACACACACACAGAGACTCGAGACCTGTTCATTACAAGACGTCCAGACAAAGACCACAACACTAAACCGCTAATAAAACCAGACCGTCCAGTGACGTGCAACCCAAAGTGAGAATCACACTCTCAGGAACAGCCTCTGGTGTCAATTAAAGAGAAATTAAACACGCCGCAATATGGCGCTAGGAAGACTCTGTTTAATATGTGACTTCTGAAGGCCCTCTGAAGGAGTGAGTTGAAAAAAAAATGTGTGAGAGTTTGTGCTTTAATTTTTTCACAAAGTTCATCAAAAGAGTTCAGAAGAGTGGTCCTTCTTCAGCCTCCTTCCTTCCTGAGTACCTGACACCTTCTCTCTCCTCCACGAACTTCTCTCCTCGGTCCATCTGCCCCCCTTCCCACCTCTCCCACTCCCTTCCAGCTCACCCACCTACTCAACGGGTGCTCACACACTCACACACTCACGCTCAGCCAGCGAGCAGCACCGGCAGCACGCAGCAGGGGGTCGGGCCAGCAGTACCACACTCAGCCAGCAGGGGGAGACTGAACCCAGAGGTACAGCAGCACCTGGCTCACCACAAACACACAGGAATTTTCTTTGTTTGGACAATAAATGGGTGATTCCATGATTAAGAACACCTATGCCAATATTATTAATTAACTTAAAACATTAATTTAAAAAATATATATATATATATACATTTTGCCAGTCCAGCGCACTATTACTAAACTTTACCTTCAAAATGTAAGCATTTTTCCATTAAGGTATAAATCCATTTAACATCTCATGCCTAAAACAAAGCTTTCCATGATTTCCATTAGAGGTTAAGAAAAAAATGTATATTTTACTCTCCATTCACGCAACTTATTCACCCCATGACATATTTGGAATATTCCACAACAGGAAGTTGCATCCTCCAAAAATTTCCAGAAGATTACACGAAGAAGAAAGGTTCTCTCGTTCTTTTTCCTTTGTTTTAAACAATACCGTATATGCAGTGTGATATTGACTGACTTACTGTCACATACTGAAAGTCACATACTGAATTATAGACGGAAAGTAAATTATTATTAACAATAAAAAATACTTTAGAGTGTCCTTAATGTCCTCATGTTATTAGCATGGATACTAGTGAACAACATTGTGTATATTTGCTGGAGTTCTATGCTAAAAAGCCCAAATACAGCAAAGAAACCTTGTAAATGGTTAAACGCAGGTTTTCTTAGGTTCAATATAAAAAAAAAATTATTATTATTATTATTATTATTATTATTATTATTATTATTATTATTATTTTAGAAGTTTCATTTTTAAAGTTTAAAGAGTTACAAGGGTTAAGTGGCACCCTGTGGGTGTGAGTCTGTCTGTTTAAGTGTGCTCATAATTGCCATGTTGATACCTGTTCATTTGGTTGTGTATTTGTGATCTTTTGTGTTTTACTCAGATTGCATCTTTGTAATTTAACTGAATGTTTTGTGGATGTATTTATTTTTTTCCACCACACATGGTACAAGTTGCACATCTCCTAGCTAGTGAAAACGTTTTCAATGCAATGTTTCTCATTCTGAAATTATTCAATAATCATTTTTAGATGATTCGACCCTTTTCTAGACTTCTTTACTAATTTCAATATGGCCAATAAATGTACTTTTTTCAAACATTTATTTGTCAAAAGAAGCAAATTGATCTGTCAATGCAATAAGTTCATTTCAAACTTGAATTTGTTTATCCTTGTAGCTTTGAGTCCCCACAATGTATTATTTTTAATTTATCATTTGAAAAATAACTTTTTTTAGGATAATTTGACCTATTTCTAGTCATTTTTCTTCATTTCATCCTAAAAAGCTTTTCTTTTTTTTAATAATAAATTTATAACAATACATTTTTAGAGCACCTGGTTATATTCGTTATGATTTCACTGAGGTTTAGAGTTAGTCGAGTTAGCAGCAGAAACGGCAGAACATTTCAAGACTTCTGTGGCTTGTTAAAAATGAAGGAACAATGAGGAAACTCAGAAATGAATTTGATCTCAACCAATAAGCAAATGATAACGACGTTAATTCAAGAAAAAGTAATGGTGCATTTGGATTTTTTTCTGTGATTGTTCTAGTCATCTTTCACGTTGATGGAAAATGAACAAATACCACAAATTAGTTTGGGCCAAGTTCTTGTTTTGATAAACATCTTTACGTCAGCCTTGTTGTTTAGTTGTAACTCTCCATTCTTTTCTGTTCAGTCAGTTGGAGGAGCACTTCAAGCCTGGACTGGACTCCATTTCACTTGTAAGTCATGTTGGATAAAGTTTTTTTCCAAATGAATAAATGAAATGATTTGTCCAATCAGCCCATCTCTAAACAAAAGCCAAATCGTACAAATCCAACGTTTCCAACGAGTCACACCAGGTGTAAACATCTAATTGTTTTCAACTGATAACTGGTGATGATCCCAAACTGGTTTTACCTGCCCATGTGGAACAGTCCATTAAAAAAATCACTGAAATGGGAAGCCATTAGCAACCTGTTTATCCCTGTAGCTTCCAGTTATTTCACTCTACTGGAGACAACTGAAATTTCCCCTAAGGCTCGGATATGATGAACTTGATGATGAATGCTAATGCAGGAGCGCTGAGCTGTGAGAAAACGAGCTCTCACCACCACTGACAGGCTGTCTGCTCATACACACACACACACACACACACACACACACACATGGCCTGGCTGGCCTACTGTCCCCACCTGCTGGCTAAAGAGACAAATTCCTACTGAAGGTGTGTTTACCTGACTGAGCAACACCTGTGCAGTCTCTCTATCTATCGTTCTGAATTAAAGAGGGAAGTCCACATACACAAACCTAAGAATATAGACTCCAATGTCCTTTGACAAAAATCTCCAGTCTTGTTAGACATTACAGGAAGACTTTCAGTGCTGTTATTCTCTTCAGGGCAGGCGTCAAACGATGTTAATTGTAGGGGTGCAGGTAATTTTGCAACCAGTATTTTGGAAAGAAAAAAAACTACTTCAGAAAATGTTTATAGCGTCCCTGAGTGTTTAAGCTCTTCACAATACGTGAAGGCTGCCTAAAGTCAACTCAATATCTAAACTGTAGAACTCTTATTATTAATGTCTTTCAGAAAATAAGCAAAATGAAAACAAAATAAACACTTTACACACAATGATTCACATTTTTCACACAATTATTCACAGTGTTGAATTTCCTATCACTCGCACAAAAATCACTCTAAGATCTTTTCAGAAATGTGTCAAAATGAAAGACCTTGCAATAAATGCAAACAACTTGACATCCTTAGGG
The DNA here is from genome assembly GCA_022758105.1 of Pangasianodon gigas. Lineage (NCBI taxonomy): Eukaryota > Metazoa > Chordata > Actinopteri > Siluriformes > Pangasiidae > Pangasianodon > Pangasianodon gigas. Next base: position 22,894,958 of record CM040468.1, on the reverse strand, counting down.
AAAAAAATTCAATCTTTTAAATTGCTTTAAATTGCTCCAGAAACTAAAGTTGCCCAAAGTGTAAACAACTCAAATGTCATCCAATACCAAAGTGTTAACACAAAAGAAATAATACAGTATATATTATTAATAGCCATATATATATACTGTGTATATATACAGTATATACCATTATATCATATACCAAAAAATATCAATCTCCTGCAATGGCAGATTTCCCATCACACAGTACAGAGGATTATGAAAATATCACAAAGTTTACAGTTTTGGAATTGCATGATTTTTGTGATTGTCAAGTTTAAAAATCACGAGAGGCCCTTCCTGAGAGCAACCCAACACACAAAATGCTGCTCCTGAACTTCACCAAACGTGACATATGTAACTACCTCATGTGATGTGGATGAGATCAAAATACATCAGATGAGATCAAAATAAAATGTTTTGTCCTTTAGCACCATCAGCATGCTTGGCACCAACATGGGACTGCATACACGGAAAAGCACCTGATACCCCTCAAATATGGAGGTACTGCTAAGTATGAGGATATTTCAGCCCAATACCTGGTTACCTCTGCCAGGAGTTTAAGACTTGGCCATAGAGACATTCTTGTCTTTAAACAAAAAGAAATTAAATGAAGCAAAACTGTATAGATATAAGCACATAAATGGATGATCCACCACCAAAATCAAACCGTAGCCAGGAAAATCTGCATGTTTGGTGAAAGAGTGCTTTTGTGATTGCCTCTGCCAGGAGATTAAAACTTGGCTGCAGACAGACTTTTAAACAACATAACGTACATCTAAATAAACACCGAAATGCCTGCGGGACACAAAGTCAATGTATTGCGCTGACCATTTCAGTCTCTGGATTTGAGCCCTGCTTAAAACCTGTGGTCTGAATTGAAGGAGGAATCCAAATGCACAAACCTAAGAATAAAACAGAGCTTAAAATGTTTTGCGTGAATGAGTCCAAGCTCCTCTACAAATGTTTCCAGTCTTGTTGGATATTACAAGACAAGACTCAGTGATGTTATTCCCTCCAGGGGAGGCGTCAAACAGTGTTAATTGCAGGGGTGCCGATATTTTTGCAACCAGGGCATGCTTCAGAATTTTTTTTTTGATTACTGTGTGTTTAAGCTCAGTGTTATTGACTAGCTCATTTTAAGGAAAGTGCATAAAGCTAACTCAATATCCATTTATAGAGCTGTTATTACTGATGAATAGGGGAAAAAAATGATGAAAAGATATAAACATTACACACAATGATCCTTTTTCCCCATTTATACCATTGAAGAAAGCGTTTCCTACCATTGGGGAAAAAAATCTTTGTCATAAGATTGTTTTAAAATAGTCAGTCTATCTATCTATCTATCTATCTATCTGTCCAGAAAATTGACCTATAGGTTTATAGTTTCACACACCCTGTTTCTTTAAAATATAAAAATCATGATTACATCCATTTTCCCTTTTCACACATAGACACACACAGAGTGATAGCACATTCACACATTCACACATTCACAGAGAGAGTTAGTGTGTGAAATGGCATCAAGGGAGGCTAATGTATAACACTATATATATATATATATATATATATATATATATTACAGTATATTGCAGTGTGTTATGGCTCGAGTCTCAGCGTCCCGGTCAGAGAGAGAAGAACATCGAGTTTAAGAAGCGAATGGGCCGTGCTGTCTAATTTCATGTTTAAAGTTTGGCCTTTTTTAAGCGCAAGCCGCAGCCTCACGGAAATATCATCACACTGACTCTCTCTTACTAATTACCGCCTAGGTTGCTTTTTCGCCTTCTTTTCGTCCTTCTTTCTATCTCTCACTCTAGCTTTGGCCACATGTGAGAGTTCTCTGTCTTCTTTAGTAGCGAGGGTAACAGGATCACAGAATTAGAAAGAAACACATTCACGTTCGCTTCAAAATAACCAACGAATCGTGTGTTTCTGCTGCCCACACACCGCCTGGCACCCAGCCCATGTGACTCACCGAGCTAATGAGACAATATTACAATAAACTGTCAGGAATGAGGCAGAAACAAATGCAGCGTTCCAATGGCAGATGTACAACATCTACAACATAATATGGTTGTTTTGATGCTTATTAGCAGATGGCTTTGTTAACAAACTCTTAATCTAATGTGCCAGTGTAGAAAGAATTGCTTTAATTGCTGATATATGAAGAAACATATAGAGTAACTCAGATATTATACAGTACCTCTGACATGATAATGCACTGGATAGTTTCTGTTCTCCTGCAACATAGCGTCCCTGTCTACTCTCTATTATACCACAGTGCTGTTCCATTCTTGATTTTGATTGGTCAGAAGGTGTTGATTCATTTTCTATATCAGCAGCTCTGACAGTAGTTTCCATAATAACAACGTACACAGGGACTTGCATGGCAGATTCTCCACATAAAAATGTGTAATTGGTGAAATGGTTTTCTCTAAGGAGATGTTTATTTAACATTTCTGGAACGAGTCCCCAGTGTCAGTGCTCTGTAACAGTCAGAGGTAAAGCTGTAAGAGAGAGAGAGAGAGAGAGAAAAAGAGAGACTGATGAAGTGTTTATAGCTGCTATAACATAAGGGAACTAACTTGCTTTCATGGACGTTCCACAACGTTAAATGTAACTGTAAATGGAAAAAAAGTAAAAAATAAAAAATAAAAAAAACTCTACACCTTTACTGTCATTCATAACGAGGAATAACCTGCAAACACTGCTAGTACATTACCTCACATTTATCACACAAGTCTCTGTGTCTCAGTCTGCTCAAAATCTGTCATATTATCACTGATTGATTTAACAGCAGCCAAAAAAGACAGCATTATCATAACAATGAAGATTTTGTTTAATAGTAACATACGTTAGCTAGCTGACTAGCTTAGTAGGCAAGTTCTGAAAAAGGCTTGAGTGTTTTTGTGTGTGTGACAAATTGAGCTCATATATAATGCTTTTAAGAGAGGTGTTAAAAAAAGGAGTACTGTAAAGTACAGTAAATTCTCCATTTTAAAAGGCATAATGTGTCTTCAGTGCGGAGTAACAAATCTGCCCTCAGCTCCATGTTACATAATCAGGATTAGCCATTCGAGACGAGCTAGCCATTTAAAACCTGCGTTTATGAGAAGGAGAGGGTGCTGCTCTCAGGTGTGTGTGTGTGCGTGTGTGTGTGGAGGCTTGTGCTGGTGTCAGGTACTCCAGTGAGAGTGAGAGTTGGAGAGAGGAAGTGAGGGGAAGGATGGAGGGATGAAAAAGAGGAGGGTGGGAGCTGTGGCTGGGTGCTGGAAGTCCGCGGGAAGATGGCTCTCACCAGGAAGATTAATTAGTCTCTGACAGCGACAGCTAAAGTGTTACAGCCATCTGGAGAGTGTGGAACTTCAGGAGACTTCTGACTGTGTGTGTGTGTGTGTGTGTCTGTGTGTGTGTGTGTTCATGCATGCTTATGAGACTTGAAACTGTTTTCTACATGTGTGTGTGTGAGAGAGTGTGTGTGTGTGTGTGTGCATGTGTGTGTTCATGCATGCTTATGAGACTTTAAACTGTTTTCTGCATGTGTGTGTGTGTGTGTGTGTGAGAGAGAGAGAGCGACTCGGCTCTGCAGCACTGTTGTTGTAGATGAGAGAAGTTCTTGAAAAACATGTGAAAAGCAACTGCAGAGTGTTAGAGAGAGACGGCGGCCTCTGTGACCTTCACAGCAAAAGTGTGTGTGTGTGTGTGTGTGTGAGTGAGTGTGAGTGGGTGGGTGTGAGTGTGTTTTTATATCTTGGTGGAGACCAAATGTCCTCAAGATGACAGGAATATCTGAGAGTTTTGATCTTGATGAAGGAAAACTTCAGTACAAGAATAGTGAGACGTGTGTGTGCGTATGTGTGTGTATGTGTGTGTGTGTGTGTGTGTGCGCGTGTGTGTGTATGTGTGTCCGTGAGAGAGAGAGAATTCACTGATAAGGAGGCTCCCCAAATAGTGCACTATGTAGTGAATAATATGTGTTTTTGGACTAGAAGCAAACATTATAATCTTATAATCTTGCAAAAATGATTTTTGAATGTAATTTTGTCAAGAACAAGCTTAAAATCAATCAATCAATCAATCAAACTGAAACTTAACTATCCTTCTTTCCCTTATAAGTTTATAAATATAAATAAAGTTAATAAATGAACTCTACTAATCCATCTTTTAACAGTTATTTTAGTAGTTTAGTATTAAATTTATATGATTAAAGCAGGTCATATGATGTTTCAGGTTTTTTCTTAGAACAGAGCATCTGCTGTTAGTTTTTTGGCCACTAGGGGTCTGAAGCAGCAAAGAAACTCGAGAAGGAAAGGAAAGAGCCACCAGGGGGCGCCACATAGCAGCACAAAACAAAGCAAGAAACTGTATGGCATTTTAAAAAATGTTTTCATGAAAATATAAATTTTATTCTTGATGACTGATGAGAAGCTACAACATTGAATCAGTTTGTTTTAATAGATGTACGTGGTTCTTCCCCAAACTGTTACCACAAAGTTAGAAGCACACAATTGTATAGAATGTCTCTGTGTGCTGTAGCATTACAATTTTCCCTTCACTGGAACCAAGAGGCCCAAACCTGTTCCAGCATGACCATGCCCCTGTGCACAAAGCGAGCTCCATGAAGACATGGTGTGTGAAGGTTGGAATGGAAGAACTCGAGTGTCTTGCACAGAGCCCTGACCTCAACCCCACTGAACACCTTTGAGATGAACTGGAACACCGACTGCACCCCAGACCTCCTCAACATCCCAACATCAGTGCCTGACCTCACTAATGCTCTTGTAGCTGAATGATCACAAATCCCCACAGCCACGCTCCAGAATCTAGTGGAAAGCCTTCCCAGAAGAGTGGAGCTTATTATAAGAGCAAGGAGGAGAAGAAATCTGGAATGAGATGTTCAACAAGCACATATGGGTGTGATGGTCAGGGGTGCACAAACTTTTGGCCATATAGTGTATTTTTAATTTGATGTTCATGGAAAGAAAATGGGGGGAAAATCATACAAAATAGATAATAATTAACACAATGTTTATTTTATTTTATTTATTTATTTATTTTTTGCTAACAAATAATTACAAAAAAATTAAGGAGAGAAAATGATATCAATCAATATAAAAGGACGATACTCACGATACTCAGAAAAACGTATCGCGATATTTAATATCATATCGTCACATCCTTCAGTAGCAATAAGTAAATAAATAAATAAATCACTCATAACTTCCCATAATTCATCAGTGTACGCTCCACGCGCACGCGGCCTCGTGATCAATCCCGTCTGTGTTGCGCGCGCGCGCTCGTGCGTGCGCTTGCGTGCGTGTGCGTGCGCGTGTCAGGGACGCTGCAGCTTTACTCTTTCCCCCCTTTTCCCTCTCTCTCTCCCTGTCTCTCTCTCTCTCTCTCACATCATTTCTCTCACGTTTTTCCTCATGACACGGCGGATTTAAGACAGCAGGCCGTCCCGCGGATCCCTCTACGACTCGAGTCCACGTTTCCGGTGAGTATTTTCTGTCTTTTGTCCGTGGAATATCCCTTTAATTTTAACTTGTAGTAACACATCGTATCTGGGCGTTATTTATTCCCACCTGTATTGCGACAAAATCCCGCCTTCTTTGGTAGGATAGGCTAGTAGGGTCCTGCCTCCTGCCCTGTGATTGGTTGATGTGTCGCGAGGATGATGTGCTGACCAATCACAGCGAGGGAGATAGGAATGGTTGGAATACGGATAGGGGAAAAAACAGGTTGGTTGGAAAATGTGTAGCTAGCCAGCCTTAACTGTCACTAGTCACTTTAATGTTTTTGTATATAACTAAACCATTTAAATCATTTTGTCGTTGGAATGAGCTTCATGATAAATTTTGGTGGCTAGAGATTTATTATATTCGGTCATTAAAAACAACTGACACTTATTTAGCTGTCGTGTGTCTGTTGTGTAGCAACTGCTGTTACAATGTAATGATGGAGCTAGCCGTGTTTGCTAACTGAGGTTAGCTAATAAGCCG
>CM040468.1:22853426-22873353 GCA_022758105.1 Pangasianodon gigas | reverse complement strand
GGTCCAATTCAGTGCTCATTTACTCACGCTCGTGATACCGTGTGGCGTAAGCCTTGTGTACGTTGCCACATTAATCTGGACTATTAATGATGACAATTGAAGCAAAGTGTGCTCTATGAAAGTATTGAAGAGGGACTGCAGCATGTTTTTAGAATAAAAGTAACCTGATAAAGCATCTTAAACATAAAACTCAGCATGAGGAGTTCATCGCTAGGTGAGAAAAAAGTCTACAGACAATGCTAAGTGAGTGAAAATAACAGCTCTTTCCCAGCATGCTGTTCTTGATGATCAGCCGCTATCGATGACTGACTATGAGGGATTCTGATGCAGTGAAAGTAGAAAACATGCTTTACTTACAGCTGTGCAGGAGCGCATTCCTGAAGTGGAACAAAATCCGCTCTTCTCCACCCTGTTCAGTCCTAGCCGGCTAATGCACTTTATTTGACATAAACTCTCTACCGGTGTGAAGAACAAGTCTAGTAGCATAAGTGCATGAACACACGCATGCGCTTTTCATGGGCACTATGTAAACCAAGGAATTATAAACAGAGCTTAATAAATTTTTTGTAATAACTCTGATTAATTAATACGTTGAATAAGTCTGTTGCTCAGTTCGGTATCAGTATTGGTATTGATGAGTCCCAAAAACAAGTTCTTGTACTCAGTGCGAAAAAAATTGTGTCAATACATCCCTATTTTAGCTTTTTTTTCCTATTAATATCTTAAAATTCACTATTTGACTGTTTTCTTGCTTGTCAAATGAAGGAACTGTGAAACCGAACACAATGCTATAAATTCCAGATGTTTATCTTTACTTTTTGTGGTAAGGGTGCGCAAACTTTTGATCGTAGCTGTAACTTATTTCGCCAGCTGACTTGGTGAACGATCCTAGACACCAACACTTGACAATACATGCACAAGCTCATGTGAGTTACTCACAGTATTATATATTAATTTATACAACATTATAGGTATAACAATAAGGTTAAGGTTATTAAGGTCATGTGATCATGCTCCTTAGCATATAAATAATTTGAGTGTTTTAAAAAAAGATCTGTATCTGTGTAGCAGCACTTGATGTACAATGAATCCTGCTTATTATTTTAACAGGTATGTGTGTGTGTGCTGTATTGTGTGTATAGTGGTGCAACGTGGGACCTGCAGCCAGAGAAGCTGGATTTCTCGCAGTTTCACAGGAAGCAGTACAGAGGAACACCGAAACATCTCCCACACATCGACCGTGAGGGGTGAGTTCACTTTACACACACACAAACACACGCGAAGAACTTTACAGAATAAGAAAAATGGCACTGTATTAATACATTTAGATAGATTTCTGAACGTATAACGCTTTACAGATGCACAGTAGACCTTAGGGCTGGGCGACATTCTTTTTGAAAATAAAATGTGATGCCTGATTACATACATCACCCCACCCCCATGTGAATAAGTGTTTACAGGAGTGTTGTCATGGTAGCCTTTTTCTTATTGATCATGCTGCTTTCCTATTTTATTCCTTCCCACTTTGATTCTCGTCTCCTTTACATTTCAAAAGCTGCACCTGAATATAAAATACTGTTTATAAGCTTCTTAAGTCTAAACGTGACTTTAAAAAAAACAACTACAAACCTCAGACGTCCACGGTCAGATCACGTCATTCCGTTACTCACGTGGGGTGAGTTGATTGATCGTTGATACCTGGTCTAACTAAAAACAAACGCTTTTGTCATGTAAGTCTACATATGGTCTTCTTAATTTCTCATATGTAATGATGTGAAGAATTTATTTAACCTGCCTGCTGCCTTCGCTGATTTATTTGTAGCCTGCTCCAGTCACTAGATTCACTTTTTTTTTTTTTTTTTTTTGGTAAGATGTATTTTGGTAATGTTAGTGTATTTCACAAACTGTTTCTTCTCTCTAGCTGTTTCCAGCCAGTGAGCGACTGTCGCTTGTCAAGGATTAGCACAGATTACGTCATCCTATCGCCTAGCCGTAGTAGAAGTTAAACTAGTTACACTCTTAATCCAATTACAGAGGTTTTGCAGTGCACTAATGCACAAAATATAGTGTTATTGCTCTTCACAATGGGGATTCACATCAAATCTATAATGGGTCAAAGTCAGTTTTTATCACTTAATTTTACTGATTTAATATTAATGAATTCTAATGCATTTTAGTAAGAAACTATAAACTGTAATAAGGGCCTTACATTGTACAGCTCTACCGTGCTGTGACTCAGCAGTCCCTCATATCTGGTGTCATGTTTTAGGTTATACTGACCTCTAGTGGGAGAGAGTGATTGCTGTGGGAAAAAATGTTGCATATCCAAGTCAGTGAGTTATTTTGAAGAATAAAATTCAATCTGGCCCTCAAACAGATCAGTTTACAGCCCATTTCCTCTTTTACTTTTTTAAACTGTTATTAATGTTGTAAACCTTAACAAGCTTTTGGATTAGCATTACATTAAAATGAGCATGGTGTGTGTTTATTGAAAGTACACAACTAACGATTAAAAAATGTGAAAAATCCTTTATAAATGACTTTAAGCATACAGCAGAAAGAAAAAGATGCTTTCACACCTATTACTCCGTTTTAATCGAACTCTGGTGCGCTTTCCCCCTCGCTCTGAAATATCTCGCTGTTTGAAAACTCCCTAAAAATCATTAAAGTTAAGCTATTCACAGTAAGAGCGTTTTCACCTCTTTGAGTCCTTTGCTATTTGGTTCTGTTGGTTCTGTTTAGTTTCACACCGAATGTAATTTAATAAGCTAGAAGCAAAAAACATTGACCAAGGGGGGTGTAGGGCTGAATATGTCCTTGTAAAACTCTTTTATTCAGTTCATTCATGAAAAAGGTAAACAAATCTTTACTGAAGCACACAGAATTCACAAATGTGTATCACATCCAGCGTTTAATTTATTTTTGTTTCCATTTTTTTTTTGCATTCCTGCAGCGCTACAGCTTTGTCTTTTGGCTCAGTTTGTTGTGCTTCACACAAAACACACGGCGTGTTTGATTCTTGTCCTGCAGTGGAGTCGATTCGGAGTCGATTCGCTTTTTCAGTGCAATTGAGCCATGCTAGAGTTGAAATCAGAGGGTGCTTTCGCATTCTTCTAATGGGAGCCCTGGTGTGTTCTCCACCTCGGTGCGGTTCTTTAGGCAGGTGAGAACACCGCAATCACACGCAGGATCTGAGAGCATCTGAGTGAGGCGGTCTCGGTCTGTAAGTGAGTGAGTCGACTCTGAATCAACTCCACTGAAGGAAATAAATCAAACAATGACGTGTTTTTTTTTTGTTTGTTTGCTTGGTTTTTTTTTTCGGTGATGGGATGTGACGGAGCTGTAGTGCCGCAGAAATGTGATGCGTTCTAAAGACTTGGACCACTGAACAAAAAGAGAATATAAACCCTAGATCTGATACACAAAACATTTTAAAGCTAGTTATTTAGATAATTATCTAATCATTTGTCTGACTCCATGTTAACCATATTCAGGTGATTAGAGTGCATTCAAAGCCCTGCTCACTCCTCAATTAATTTCATAAGTGTAGTCTATAGAAAAAAAATCTACATGTATGACCAGTATGTGTGTACGCTTGCTTTGGTTTTGGATTTTGAATTCCTGAACGATGCCCATGTTCCATCTCTTTCCTAACTCTTATCACCTAAAGGCCACAGTGTGCAGTAAGAGTTTGGTTAATAAATGTCCTGTCGATTAACCTCAGTGGATCTGATCAGTGGTATTGACGTGTGGATCTTTCCGTTTTGTTTCCTCAGGATGACGAAGAGCAGATTTGATGATGATACTATTGATCTCAATGACATAGAGAAGTTCCTGCCTGGCCTCCCAGTAAGTCTCATTTTTGTTTTTCTCTGTTTTTATGTTACAGATGCATTTAATATCTAATAGCAGATATCTGCTGTTAATATAATCACATGCTGCCTATTGTGGAATATTTTCTCAGTTTTTGATTGGATAGTGTGTTGGAACAGCAGTGAGATGTCTCCCTCTGGTGGATGGAGGTGGAATGACATTTAGATTTTTCTCAGATCAATACTGACATCTCGTGGCGTTTTATGACTATGACTAGATAATCATGAGTGAGATCACAAACATGTATTTTTTTTATCGCAAGCTAATGACTCCATTGATGATCAATATTCAAATCATGTTTTTTTTTTCTTTATTCAGCGCATAAAGGCACTTTTTCATTTTGTTTTTAAATAAGCAGGAAAGCAAATGCACGCATTGTATACGTTTATATCTTTTAACATGTGTTTTCGAGGCAGTATCAGACTGGTAGACTGTCTTATCCAAATTAATTCAGTGTAGTTTTAAATATGAACATAGTTAGATTCTAGGTAAATAAAGAATTAAATAAGTAATTCATCTTGCACCGTGTGTAACCAAATACACAATTAAGCTCCCCGTTCATATCTAACCTTACACCACAGCCCTGTTGAATTCTTCAGTCTGATTGGTCAGAAGGTGTTGGTTAATTTTCTGTAACAGCAGCTCTGACAGTAGTTCCTCTTGCAAAGCAAATCACAGGTAACGAGTTGCTCAGGGACTTGTATGGCGGAAGTTCCACATAGACTAATCCTAAAAAGGAAACGTATATTGAACATTAATGGAAGGAGTCTCCACTGTCAGCGCTTTGTAACAGGACTTTAAGGTTTCTCGGTAACCTGACAAGCTGCGTTTTTGTCTGATTAACTTCAGAAGAGAGGCTGAAGAGGGATTGGCTGTTTATAGCTGCTATAACGTAAGTGATAACAGGAACTAACTTGTTTCACAGAAGTTTTGCAACATTAAATGCAAGTATAAATAGAAAAAAGCATGATTTGTTGTTCTTTAATAAATAATAAGAAAAGAATTCCTTGACAAATTGCTGTGGTGTAAGGGAAATGTTATAAGAAAAGAAGCATCATTCATTATTTTCCTATAACATCACGTTTTGAAGTGTTTCATACTTTGCTTTAATGTATAATGATTAAGATCTATGCAACCCTGTTAATATGCTTTACCTCCCAATACTTACTATTTTCCTTCGATTTTATTATCGTATTTTAGGAAAACCGAGTTTTGTACAGTGACATGCTTCTGGGGAAAATGCTTTATTTAGTAAAGTACAAGCTAGGGGTGCACTGATCCCGTTAAAAAAAAAAAATTCATTTGATACAGATATAAGGGCACTGAATATCACCCAACACCTGAAGCTTCTGTTAAGTTGATATGAAACATCACAGATGTGACAGCGGTGCTCTTCAAAGCCATCTGTGTTCACAAATAAGATCAGTGTTGTGCGAGTCGATGGCATAAAATACATCAAATATCGTAAAGCGTCAACTCGATACTGATCCGATCCTCAATACCAGAATCTATAGCACTAAAAAACTGAGTTGCTGCTGTTATAGGAAATGACCAATCAGAAATGACCAATCAGAATCCAGGATTAAACAGTGCAGTGATGTAACTAAACTCATGGACTTGTGGTGCTTCTTCGTTAATGATGATGATATTGGTGTCCATGTTTAACCTACACACACACAGCTGAGAGAAGCGATGAGCGTACCCCCAGTTATAGTTTTCCTGTGATAAGTGTGAACGAGATAAGATGGCGGGTTAGACATGAGCGTGAGGAGAAGCATCCCAGTGCCACTCCTTTAGTGCTTTGTTCATTAAACATAAACCACTATGACATCATTCTTTTCACTCTCCTACTTTCTCACACAAACACACACACACGCACACACACACCCTGTCTGGTTGCATGGCACTGGAAGGGCAAAAGGCCATCTGAGGTCCTAACCCTTGTGTAAGTGTCTGGGTGTGCGCCCACAGGCTATGTATGTGTGTGTCCTCGCTACACCTCACCCACGTCAGAGTCTGCCCAGCCATGCTAACGCCAGCCATTGTTCTCCTCAGAGTGACGCTCATCCCCTCTCTCGACTCTGTGTGTGTGTGTGTGTGTGTGTAGGTTAAACACATAAGGGCACTGATAACATCATCAAGGCCCCGGTTACACAGTAGATGTGCTTGAATGATGTAGATATTTCACTAAGTCTGGAGTCTGGTGGTTGAATATTGTACACATTAGTGTATAGTGTGTTTGTGACCATGTGCAGCATTGTCCTTGCCCACCTCTCGTACATTTAATGTGTGTGTTCTGAGTTCTTCCAGACTGAGATCGATGTTGTCATTCCTGGAATCTCTCACAGCTCCCTTTTCAGCTTAGGGGTCATGGCCCTGTGTGTGCGCTCCTTTCAAAAACCTGCTACGTACATAACAAGTTGCAGGGTTTTTTTTGTTTTTGTTTTATTAACTTCGAGAGAGGGGAAAAAAGAAAGGGTGGTGAAGGAAACTACTGTAACATAAGTGGTAACCGTAAATAATCTGTTTCACAGACATTCCACAACATTAAACCTAACTCTAAAAGGATAAAAAGCATGATATGTTGTTCTTTAATAAATAAAACAATGTAATCGTTGACGAATTTCTGTGGTGTAAGAGGAATAAAACACTTCAGGATGTGCGGTTTTTGAAAAATAATCATCTGCAGGGTGGTAACAGTGACTCTCTTCGGTCCTTGTTGTTGAAAATGTTTCTGTTTTATTCTCTACTAGTCACATATTTGGTGTAATAAAGTGTTCTCCATCAGTTGTCCATTGCATAACTTGGAAACTGGGGTAATTATGTCAATGCATAATTAACACATTCATTCACAGTCCAGTTTGTAGCCTGAGATTCCTGTTCTTGGCTGACAGGAGCGGTACCCGCTGTGGTCTTGTGCTGTTGTAGCCCATCTGCATCAAGATTCAACATGTTGAGGTGCTTTTCTGCTCACTACGGTTGTAAAGAGTAGCTATTTGAGTTAGTGTGTCCTTCCTGTCAGATTGAAGAGTTTAAACCAAGAAAATGCCGCTGCTCTCATTGCAAATCACTCTTAATTATGTAGCATGATTATGAACGTTATCTTCATAATCAAATCATTCTTAATTTCTGCCGTTCAAACTCTATTTAATCTCAGCTGCTTGATCCACTCGCACGCACATTTAAAGGTCCCAGTTGAGGTGGTGAATCTCAAAAGGCCAGACTTAACTCAACATCGTGTTAGTTTTGTCTGAGGATTCAGTGGAATTTTAAGGTTGGGTAATAGTGTTAGCGGTGTCACACGATTAGCCGTAGCCGTGACCCTCAACTTCCCTTTCAACATTTCTCCCTCCCTCAGCTGTTCTCTCCACCCAGTTCCCCATATTCACAACCTGAAGTACCCAACTCTCTGAAGAACCCAGATAGGAAAAGTCACACGCACACATACACACGTTTTCTTAAAAATTTCCTTCTGCGTTTTATAATCTTGATTAACCTGAGCGTTCAAGGTCAAAGCATCTCCACACACACTTCACTAAACGTTTCTATGAGTGAACAAATTCTCTCTAAAATGATCGTAAAAGGCACAAAACAATCAGCAGGAGTGTGTTCCTGTTCAGCATTTAAAATGTGCGAATGCGAATAATAAATAATATTCATCACGTTGCACATCAGCTCTTTTTCTTCATTTGGCACGTTTTGATCCACAACATTTTGTGAACATTACACTGAAACTTCTCAACGACAATAATGGACTCGCAGCCAAACTGTTTGGCATCAGCCTGCACTCACACACTCGCTGCTCACGTACACACATCGGCATCCAAGTGGAAAGGATATGAAAGGAAAAATTGATCTGAGTGATTAAATAGCAGTCCAGCCTCATCATCTACACCTCCGTGCATGATTCGTGATTCGCTCAGAGACAGGATGTTATCAATATCAGCAAAAAGTGATGCGTTCTTTCCTTTTTGAGCCAGACGTCACAGTGGCTCATGTGTAGGAACTGCTAAATGGTTTGAAAGTTGTCAGTGAATAGAAATCGATTTTAAGCAACTAAAATTTTTTTTACCATTAGCCGTTCCATGACCATGATGAATTTCTGTTATAAGGATGTTATAGAGGTCATTTTTTGGTGTTTTTTTTGTGTTTATTCACTCATCACTCTCTCTATCTCTCCATCACCGTGTGGGTCAGTGTCAGCTGCTCTGAAAAAGGTCACATGATCAGTTCTATGTTATTTCCTTGATATAACGTCACATTATATATTTGTCTGCTACTCTGTCCTTAGACACACTTTCTCTCTCTCGCTCTCTCTCACACACACACACAAAACCCTGTTTTTTTTATGATGCCATGGGAATAATTATCACTGTATCATTATTTTCAATGACTTTGCGTGTGTGTGCTTTTTTCAAACAATGTCAACTGTGTCTGTGAGTGTGTGGTGGCTCCGGTGTGATAGGCCAGTCTGCAAGGACGTGTCCGGTTCCTGCAGAACAAAAGCAACGACCATTCTGACCCACTGAGCTACGTGCAGCCAGGCAGGACCCTGCAATACTGCAGAGAGAGAGAGAGAGAGAGAGAGAGAGAGAGAGAGAGACAAGGACCTGCTTTTCTGTCACAACTTCCAAATACATTAAAAGAGGTGTTTTAAAATATCCGTCAATGCTTTTAAAATTCGGTTGATGACAAAACACTCTCGGATAACGTAAATGCGCTTGGTATGAAGATGTAGATGCTGTGAGGCGGGTAGTAGGTGAGACAGAATTAGAGAGACAGGAAGAGGTAGGTTTGGGAGCCATTTTGGTGAAAGGTTTACTGGGCAGTGAGCATGATGAGTGCGAGAGAGAGAGAAGGACAGAGAGAGAGAGAGATGGAGAGAGAGATGGGGGAGAGACACATGTAGCAAGAGAGACAGAATTTGAATTTGAGAGAGAGACAAGAGACGGAGAGACAAGAGACAGACAGACAAGCAGGGAGAGAGACAAGGAGAGTAAGCGAGAGTGGGACAGAGAGAGAGGGAGAGACAGACAGAGAGATGGAGAGAGAGGCAGGGAGAGACAAAGAAAGTGTGTGCCAGTGAGAGAGAAGGAGAGAGAGATAGACACAGAGAGAAAGAGAGATAGACAGGTAGACAGACAGGCGGACAGGCAGTGGAGGGATAGACAGACAGACAGACAGAGAGAGAGTGACAGACTGTCAGACAGACAGAGAGAGAGCGCGACAGACAGAGAGGGAGTGACAGACTGTCAGACAGACAGACAGACAGAGAGAGAGCATGACAGACAGAGAGAGTGACAGACTGTCAGACAGAGAGAAAGAGAGATAGACAGATAGACAGACAGGCTGACAGGCAGAGGAGGGACAGACAGAGACAGACAGACAGACAGACAGAGAGAACGACCAACAGACAAACAGAGAGAGAGAGCGACAGACTGTCAGACAGACAGACAGAGAGAGAGAGCGCGACAGACAGAGAGAGAGTGACAGACTGTCAGACAGACAGAGAGAAAGTGACAGACTGTCAGAGAGAGAGAGAGAGAGAGAGAGAGTGACAGACTGTCAGACAGACAGACAGACAGACAGACAGACAGAGAGTGACAGACGACAGACAGACAGAGAGAGAGGGAGTTCTCTTCTGGAGAACAATGAAGATGTCAGACAGTGTCTCCCTCCCCTTCACCCCCGAGTCCTTTTCCTGTGATTGTGAGAGATTTGTGCACTCTGTCAGGGCTACTGTGGGCTGCTAATTCAACACACACACACACACACACACACGCACGTCTCTGACACATCACATTCACATACCTGCATACTCCCACACTCGTCCTTCTCTGTGCACTTTCACCCACATTTTTGTCCTCCCTGTAGACGTGTCCTCCTGTCCATCAGCGAGTCTCACACACCTCACACAGCTCACACACCTCAGACATTAGATGTTTTTCTCCACACTAAAAGCGTTGGCTGGGGTGCTTTTTGTACTGATACATAATTAAACCGGCTCACACGACGCTCACACTGTAACCATAGCGACGCTCTTACCAGCTCTAGCTAATATCAGCTAACAAGCTGTCTAGATTAGATTTATTAGCATCAGCAATGCAGATGAGCTGTAGACTGGAGTAACTCTGGTGATGAGGAGGTTGTCTGAGAGAATTGGAGCTGCTTGTGTGACTTGACTGTACACAATTAAACTGAGACTCTGGAAAGTGAGAGTTGGAATTTTGGCAGTGAAATATTTTCAATTCAGCAGTTCATGAATGTCCTAAAATTCTCTCACTAACAAGAGTTTGACAGACACTTTGTCCTCCATGTTTTTTTTTCTGGTGTTTTTAAAACGGTGTGACGTTATTCTGCATGGCAAATTAATATGGTTTAAGAGGAATAAAACACTTAGGGAAGTGCTCTGTGTGTGTGTGTGTGTGTGTGTATGTATATACACAGAACATTTTTACCTGCTCACCACTGAAGACATTCCTCTGAGCTTCCTGTTTGGTTGGGACGTACCACCTACCCCATTTTTGGTGTGTCTCTCACTCCCTGTGGTCACATAGGGTGTGTGTGTGTGTGTGTGTATGTGTGTGTGTGTGTATGGGACGTCTGGGATTTGGGTGGGAGCCACTTGGCAGGACAATTTGCTTTACAAAGGTGCTGCGTTCCAGCACGCTACTCTTTCAGAGAGTGAGAGAGAGAGAGAGAGAGAAAGACAGAGACAGAGAGAGAGAGAGCTCACATCAAGACTTTGCTTTTGTTTTCGATTCTGTCTCAAACTTCCCGTTTCTGAATTTTGATGTCAGTTTCTTTGTTTCTAATTGTGAACATTCCTTCTGCCTCAATAAACAATCAAAGAAGCTTGTAGCTTTGTGCAAACATCGAGTTCAGTGGCTCAGACAGATTTGCTTGTGTGTGTGGGGTTTTTTTTGGTCACACTGGTATTTATATAATAGACAAACGGATGTCTCAGAGCTAAAAACCATCATACTTCTATTTTAGAGCTGAATCTGTTCTTTCTCAGCACTTGGTTTGGTATTAAGTCTCACTCTGTACTCAGGTAGGAGGTGTGGCCTGATGTTTAAAGGCGGAGTTAGTGCATGTTACTAATGATTCTGATAATAATATAGTTCCATATACTGTATAATACAGATAAAAACAGTTTCTGAACAAATGGTATTCAGCCACATGATGATGATTTTGTGTTGAGTATTGATTAATTTCCTGTAACAGCAGGAGGTCCAGGAGTGTTTTTTCCACTTATAATACAGCAGTTTATCAATGATTGCTTTTTTTGGATTGTCACTTACGGCATAGAAACTGTCAAAAGTCTCGCTCTCTTTCTCTTACTCGAAGTTCAAGAAACAAAATAAAAAAGCAGCTTGTCATGTTACAGAGAAGCCAGGAAGCCCTCTGTCCTGAAGACTCTCTCATGGCAGAACATTTCCTCTTACAAAGCGCTGACACTGGAGACTCCTTCCATACGTGTTAAATGAACAGCTCCTTAGAAAAAACTTCACCATATCAACAATTATTTGTTTTTCTTTGTTAAATAACAATAATTTTTTTTAATATTTACTTTTAGAATTATATTATGCACAGGGTCGACCATACAGGTTCCTGTGACTTACCTGTTAGCAGTGATTTGTGTTACAGCCTGAGCTACTGTCAGAGCTGCTGTTATAGAAAATGAATCAACACCTTCTGACCAATCAGAATCGAGCATTCAGCACAGCTGTGGTATATAGTGATGATGATAAGCAGATAGTGGACCAAGGTAAGGGATGATGGTTTGGATTCCTGAGGGTTCTGTGAGACAGCAGCCGGGTTAAAGAATTTGTTAAACAGCTTTTTCGCCCTCATCTGTCTTATCAAACCACAAACACTTTCGTCTCCTTCCTTCCTTTCAGAGGCAGCACGCTTCACCTCCTCGGGCGCTCAGCGTGGGGCGTCCAAAGATTTCAGGGAAACGATGCAGTTTTATTTATGCCCGTCATCACCCACATGACTTCTCGTCCTCCCTCTCTCTCTCTCTCTCTCTCTCTCTCTTTCTCTCTCTCTCTGTCTCTCTCTCTTGCACTCACATTTCTCGCTCTTTCCTTCTCCTTTCTGCTCCTCTCTGAAGTATTCCTCTGTAGTCTCTGTTTCCCAATTGAACGTTTTTTTTTTCTTTTCTTTTCCAAACCTCCATGGACCGTTATAGACAGAGGACAAGAAAATGAAAAGCTTGTTAGAGAGGTCAAACATCACAAGCATTTCCTCTCACTTCCTGCTTCAGAGAGTTGGGTGTCTCCTCTTTTCTTCCGCTCCTCTCGCTCTGTGTCGGAAATGCCTGAAGAAAGTCACAGGGAATAGCTCTGTGAAAAAACCCCGCCATACAGTACTGTAGACATGCATTGTTGATGCGTGTGTTTGTGTGTGCGTGTGAGACGCAGGGTGATGTAGTGCAGATGGAAGCCTGGCTGAAGAGCCACTGGGAGAACAATGGAGGTCAAGGCATTTGTGAATGTCCTTAAATATAATAGGATCATAGCAGTGAAGGCAGAGGGGGGCATGGGAAGCCACCTCAAACGTACTCACACACACACACACACACTTCCGGATAACATTCCTGAGTCTTGGCAATGTAACGGACAGTGTTGTGTCGCTTTTATCGTGTTCCAGTGTCCACTGCAGGATTCAGTTTTAGCATCCCAGATCGAGGTGTTTACGTGACTGTTGTTTAATCCCACTCCCGCCTGCTCCATCACTTCTTTCTCTATTTCTGGTGAGTTCAGTTGGGTCTGTTTACCAAAATGGTAACCCATGTTTAAGCATATTTACCCTTATTTTTCACTGGTTCCACAACTTTTCCCATAGCTACCAGATTCCTGCTCACAATGCATTGTTTTTTTTTAAATTTTATTTTATTTTTTTTTAAATGCCTGCTAAAACAGTACAATACAGTGAAGTATTGTTTTCTGCCCAGTTTTCTCCCCAGTTTGGGGAGGATGTCAATTCCAACCCATTAGCCTGCTCTCTGCTTCACATAACCGCTACTAACCTGGAGAGTGAAGGCTAAGACGCGCTTCCTCCGAGACACATAAACTGCTGCATCACAGGGCAGCGTGACACACTCTGAGGAAAGCGCTGTCCGCCCTCTTCCACATACATGAGCTCACAGAAGCAATCCCCCCCCCCCGAAATAGAGATCACGGCCAGTTTTGCTCTCTAGACTCCCGGCTGTGGGTGGCCATGGCATCTTCAGGATTCGAACCCATGATCTTCAGGCAACAGGGCAAAATCTTTGCTGTCGCGCTTTTCAGCAGCCTTGAAGTAAGACTTTTAATGGAGTTGTGCTATATCCCTTTGTCCTGCAAGTATCATATTTTATTCCCACAAACCGGTGATGTTTATCAGTTTATAGTTATGTCTAATGTTGTTGAATGTTGTTCCCTCACCAGCCTCTTCCTTTCATACATGTCCCTGTGTATGAGCTGTTACTATAGAAACAAACATATTAGAATGAGTGCATTAATATAAAGCTGTGATCTGATTTACAGCCAAGCTGAAGTTATAGAATATTGATTAACACCTTGTGGCCAGCCAAAATCGAAAGTACATATTTATTATATTAAATCTGTTTCTCTGTCTGTGTGTGTGTGTGTGTGTGTGTGTGTGTGTGTATGTATGTGTGTGTCAACCTTTGCCCTGTGGAATGTCATGCTGTGCATGCATGCAGCCTGTGCTGTCTATAGGTCAAACATCTTTCTCTTTACTCTCATACAAAAATGATACTAATGTAGTTATTTTCCTGAATTCGCACCGTGTTTAATCTTACAGATAAGCGTGCATTATGTAGGTCACAGACTTGTTTATTTGCCTCCTCCCAAAAACAAAGCTGAGGCTGTAACAGTGCCAGACGTTCCCCTTGCCAGCTCTGCGCTCTCCTTTTCCTCAAAGCTTTGGGCAAATATTGACATATTTTGCAGCTTTGAAGACAGGGCGAATGCGGCAGAGTTTAGATTCTCATCTGGACTCCATTAGCGAGCCGGATTAGGGCTAATGATATCCTACAGGAAAACAACGGTAGCTAAACATGCAACTCCAGCCTCTCCTTCTCCCTCCCTCGCCCTCTTCTTCTCCTGCCTCCCTTTCTCACTCTTACCTCTTTTCTCCTTGAAGTTGCGCCTTCACATTGTAACTAAATCAAATGAATTTGAGAACTTCCTGTTCTTGCTTTTTGCTACCATTTTCTTGCCATACTTTATGTCTTTTTCGTTCTTTTTTTTGTTGTTGTTGTTGTTTCTCAGTCATTCTATGCCACTCTGTGTACCCCTTTGGCCTCGTTGGCGTGCGGGGGTGGGATTTAGCGTCAAAAGCCCTTATTACTGTGCCGCCGAGGCAAAGCAGCCTATTGCACGAGCAGCCTGCCTCCGCATCTGCGTCCAATCAGAGCGAGCCAATCAGCATTCAGTGGTTTGGCTGCAGTAAGAAAAGAGAAGGAAAAAAAAATTCCCCTGAGGAGAAACTGTGCATGTATTTGTGTCTATGTGTGTGTGAGCAACTTTGAGAGAAAACACACACATACACACACATACACACACACACAGTGCTAGGTATAGTTGTATTTTTTTTTTGGCGTTTAATGCTACACTCTGATATGGATGAGTTAAAATGGTGTTGAACTATTAACCTCTAACTTCAGGCCATTTATTTGAAGCTCATTTGTGCTCATTTATGCATTAGCACAGACAAACACACACACACACGTACACAAACACACACGTCCTCCTCATTACTCCACTGTTTGGTGCTTGGTCCCCGTGGAAACCTGGTGGCACTAGCTCTGCTTTCCCGCTAGTTTGAGCCTGATTGGCACGTCTGCACCAGCAGCCGACGAGCCTGGCAGAGCGGAAACCTCCCTCCAGGCTGCTTTTTACATTCGGCTAGAACAGTACAGCCTCCATTCCTGCGCTTTATCTGTGCTCTGGCTTGAGAGCCGGGTTTGGCAGAAAGTGCAGCATTTCTGTATGAGGCTGATACGGGAGAAGAGAAAGAGCGAGAGATTGTAGTATACTTGGAGAGATGTCTCAGACTTATTATGTCTTCTGGCTTTGATTAAATAAGCATCCTAGAGTGTTACTGGAAAAGCAGCATGGAACTTTGCGAACATTAGCAGCTTCCTTCGGTGTGTGTGTGTTACTGTTTGATTGACAAAAGTACTTAAAGCGAAAGTTCGGCCAGAAATAAAACATACTCTCTGAATTTTCTCTGAGCCAAGACGTTTGGTGTTTGAAGTTTGCTTCTTGAGCTTTACAAGAATATTGAAGAAATGTACTGGAAGTCTATCTCACTCAAAATCCTTTCCATCCAGTTCTTCAGTGATGTCGCACAACATTACCGATGTGGTTTAGGAGAAATTGCAGTACTGTAATCTATAAACATGACCAGAGCTTCACCATGGAGCCCAAAACTGTTATCTGTTAGAGGCAGCCATATTGGACGCACAGATTGACAGTTTGATTTTTTCTTTAGCTCATAGTTAATGGCTCAAAGCAACACAAGGTTGACAAGATAAAAGCTTTCTCACTGAATTTTTAAAGTGTAGGTTCAAATGTACAGCATCCAGGTGAGATTATCCACTGAAGCAAGAGTGAGTCTTGGGTGTAAACTGTTTCTGCATTTTTATTCTTTTATTTTTATTACTAATATGCTCTCTCTCTCTCTCTCTCTCTCTCTCTCTCTGTGTCTGTGTGTGTCTCTCAGGTTTTCCCACCATTGCCTAACGAGGCCGAGATCGCACACACCAAAAAGCTCTTCCGCCGCCGCCGAAACGACCGCCGGTGAGTCCCCACGTTCCCAAAAGGAAAATTCAGTGCTCATTTCACGTTACCAGAGTGCCAATGTTGTCTTACGTCTAACCGAAGCGAGTCTGACAGAACAGAGAGTTCCCACCACTTGTTCTCTCCCATACCCTCTTTTCCCCAGCCAAAACATTTAGAACAGGAATTTTGGCTTTAGTCTTGCAACAAAAAAAAGGGAAAAGGAAATACATCAAACACACAGTAACACTTTCCACAAGCCGCTTGTGGAAATATTGTGCTTGGATTAAGAGGTTTAATCAAGCTTTAGTAATGTGAGAGTGAAAGTACAGTTTGAATTCTGCAGCGTCCGCAGCCCTGAGTGCCGTCGAGTATCCATCCTTTATTTCCCACATAATCTGTGTCTTTCATCTGCAAACGCGTCTCCTTTTTTTTTTTTTTTTTTTTTTACTTACTTGATGTCACTGGAAAGTTTGAGTCGGTTGCAGTTTGCCGTTGCTAAGAAACAGCTTAAAAGAAAATATTTTGGTCTCCGTGTGGACGAATCGAGGCTTAGGAGACAGAAGGAAAGCAAAGCTTTTTTTGTTTTTGCCGTTCTTCAGGCATGCAGGACGGCAGAACTCGTCTTCCCTCATCTACAATAGCTTGACCTGGAGACCACAGAGGGCATGAGCACTGTTAAATATTACTTTTTACATACTGCAGCATATTTATTTTTTTTTGCTTATACTGGCAATAAAATTCTCAAGGCTGCCTCAAAGGGGCGTAATGATTCACTGATAACAATTAGTCTTAACATCAGTGTCAGTGCTATGTATTGATTTAAAAGAATAAAGAAGAATAAAGAATAAATTTAGAAGCGGAGAGACTGGAGAAGTTGTCAGTTCCTGAAAAGAAGGCGTGCTTGTAAGTCCTAATAAGATGTGACCTCTGAATCTGTCAGTCACAATAAGGAGGTGTGGCCTCTGTGCCTGTCAGTCCCAGTAAGGAGGTGTGGCCTCTGTGCCTGTCAGTTCCAGTAAGGAGGTGTGGCCTCTGTGCCTGTCAGTTCCAGTAGGGAGGTGTGGCCTCTGTGCCTGTCAGTCCCAGTAGGGAGGTGTGGCCTCTGTGCCTGTCAGTCCCAGTAGGGAGGTGTGGCCTCTGTGCCTGTCAGTTCCAGTAGGGAGGTGTGGCCTCTCTGCCTGTCAGTCCCAGTAAGGAGGTGTGGCCTCTCTGCCTGTCAGTTCCAGTGAACAAGTTGTGGCCTCTGTACCCATCATTCCCACAGAAGACGCGACCTCTCTGCCTGTCAGTTCCAATAAGGATGTGTAGCTATTACGCCTGTAAGTCCCAGTAAAGGAGGCGTGGCCTCTGGGTCTGTTAAACCATGTGAAGGAAGTGTGATCTTAACCCTTATTGAGCAACACTGAATTACACTCTATTGCATTAAATAGCATCATATTAAATTGTAGACAGATTTTAATCCTTTTTTTCCCATATATCGTGCTGTTCATCACATATCTTATCTGGCTTTGATTAAGAGTCAGAGCTTGAAGTGTTGGTTTTGGACCACTTAAAGCTGTAATTGGCTGTAAAAGGCTGCCTGCAGTTTGCAGAAAATGCATGTTCTTTCTTTAGGTCATATTCCAGGAAAAGGAAGCACTATGACTTTAACTGCACCGGAGGAAACCGAAGTCAAACATTTCACCTGACCGATTTCTGTTAATCTGCTGAACAGGAGTAGGACCTTAAACCCACACTGTGCTCTCTATTATGGTTACCCTGCAGTCATGACCTTTAGAGAGGGCGGTAGGAAAAGCGAGAGGTGAGGAAAGTAGAATGCAACAGAGAGGCGTTCAGGAAGTCATATGAAGAGAACGAGAGAGAAAACGATCACAAGAGGAAGGAAGGGATAATAGGAGATGACAGGAAAAGGGCAGTGTGTAGTGGAGGGGAAAAGAGAGGCACTGCTTAATGGGCTGTGAAAATGTGCAAGAGAGAGGAGGAAAGACAAGACAAGACAAGACAAGGGACAAGTGGGGCATATGTGACCTGTGTGTGTGTGTGTGTGTGTGTGTGTGCGCATGCATTCAGTCTGAACCCAACTTCATTGCACAACATGGTGCAGAATCTTTTTTTCCATCCCAACTTCCTCTCTCCCTCCCTCTTGTGCTTATCCCCTGACAGAAGGCTTTCCAGCCTGTTATTGCTGTGTACTGGCCACCCACAATGCCTTGCTTCTGGCAAGGAGGACACTGCGGTCTTGTTGTTTGTTGGCATCATTTTCATCTCTCTCTTTCCCTTTCTCTGGTTCTCTCTCTCTCTCTCTCTGCCTTGTTGTTTGTTGGCATCCTCTCATTCTTTCCCCTATAGGGCTGACAGTGGGCCTTGTTCCAATCTTAAATCATGCCCTCCCCTTCTTGTCTCTCTTGTCTTTTCTGCCTCTTCAGCACAACCCTGTGCTTTTGACATCCCACAAACTGCTGCATTGTCTGTAGATCAGAGCCAAGTGTTCAATCCAATCGAATGTTCAATCCAATCGAATGTACACATCCAATCGAATGTCTAAAGTTTGCTACTTTTAGTTTTGCACCAGATCTATGAGGATGGTTCCACATGGACACCCTAAAGATTCCCAAAACCAGTCTCTCCATTGAATCAGTGTTTAATCTCACCTGGATACTGTAGATTTGATACTGTAGAAAAGAGCTGCTGCTATGATCATAAAGACTGTCCTGTTGCTCATCCCAGGATTCACAATCTGCTCATAATGAACATTTCAATACACTCAGTACTGTCTGTCTTTGCTCTTCTACACTTATATATGCTAATAATTTATAATCACCCAGAAGAGTCAAGGAGTCAAATCTTTGAGTCAAGGTTTCTTCCTTGGGCAGTTTTTCCCTTGCCTCTGCCTCCCTCATTAGGGATCTAATATCTGTGGTTAAAAGCACTATACAAATAAAATGTAGGGACTGTAGCTAAATGTAGCTGTGAGCTAATGGAAGGTTATATTGACTAGTTTAGCTTTTTGCAAACTGCATGTTAAATGAATACAGAGTCTTGGGGTGCGTCTCAGTCAGCTCCCTAGTTCAGTAGTCAGAGCGCTGATCAGGGAGTCGGCCATTTTAAGGGCTGTTTCAATCGCAGAATCCTTCCAGTGCACTGGAAGTTTTGCTACCTAAAAAAATCCCACAATGCACCGCAAAAACCTGGGAGCATCAATACACACTATGTTCTCTTACTGGAAATTACGTCATATTTTCTGAAGCCTCTCAGCTCAAAAAAAAAAAAGGTGGACGAACTCTCAGCCAACTTCGTCTACAAATGTAAGCAGCTGTAATGATGATAATAATGATTACTCACGTTAGCGATTTTTAACTTTATTTGATGTTCTATATACAGTTTGTTTGAGTCTAACGACTTTTAAGTGTTTAATCATTTTAAAAGATCCACTAGCTAGCCTACGATCTTGCATGTGATTATGAGAACAAATTAATATGACATAATGTCAGAAAGATATGGGTCCTGCCTTTTGTTGATAAATTCCAGTGGTGGTGTTTTACAGCGTGACTACGTAGTCATGTCGCCGGAAATTGAGTCATCAGTGTCCCAGTGTGTAGTGTGCCAGGGTCTTTAACAGTGCTCGAACTCGTGCACACGATATACTGATTCACCACCTAGGGAGCTAGGGAGCTGATTGAAACGCACCCAGGTTCACTCATTTGAATCACTCATTTGAATCACTCATTTGAATCATGTCTAATTTTAGGACACATTCCCTAACCTGTGTGATGAGGACAAAAGTGATTCAGTATTTATTTATTTTTTTGTCCATATTTTTGATCTAATGTTCATATGTAGCATCCCTATCAGCAGCACGTGTCACATTACTCACGCATTTTACACGCGTAGGCTGGGAACGCCCCTTGCGTCTCTGTGTGTGTTGGCTTGCATGGAGCCGCACTGCAAAAATTGTCATCTTAGCAAGTGAAATATCTTGAATATACTCCAATCTATGTAGTATTTCCTGTTATAAGATTACAGTAAACCAAATATAAGATTAGAACCTGACATTCACAAACCATTCACATCCTGACATTATCAAAGTTATTATGGCTATAAATAATGTCAATCTAGGTAATATTTTAATAAAAATGGATTCCAAGGAATTTCTTCTTCCTCAGAAATGACGAAAAAACTCTCTGGCTCCAATAAATAGCCAAAATTATTGTACGCTTGATGTGCCTCATTGTTTTAGTTTGTTCATGGAATTT
>CM040468.1:22797354-22845844 GCA_022758105.1 Pangasianodon gigas | reverse complement strand
TTTTTTTTTTTTTTTTTTTTTTTTTTTTTTTTTTTTTTTTTTTTTTTTTTTTTTTTTTTTTTTTTTTTTTTTTTTTTTTTTTTTTTTTTTTTTTTTTTTTTTTTTTTTTTTTTTTTTTTTTTTTTTTTTTTTTTTTTTTTTTTTTTTTTTTTTTTTTTTTTTTTTTTTTTTTTTTTTTTTTTTTTTTTTTTTTTTTGATAATGGTTTATCCTTGTTTGTTGTTTTTGCCTTGCAATTTTCTGACCCTCGCTACGGACTTTGATAACAATTCTTGGATTAGCCTTAAATGCTACACAAAGTCAGAGCCGCTGTTATAGAAAACTAATCAACACCTTCTGACCAATCAGATCCAAATATTCAACAGTGCTGTGTTATAAAATGTTAATAACAATATTAGAGCACAGTTAGTAACATTATGCCTCTTGGACGAAATGCTTATTCACTTTTTAAATCAGGATTGCAATGAAGACCATTTACAAACTATTACTATAAACCTGTAATAGTAATAGATGCTGTCAGCAGTCTACGTGTGTGTGTGTGTGTGTGTGTGTGTGTTACCACTAAATAATTACAGGGAGCAGTTGGCAAACCTGACCTTAACTTTTTCTTTATGGCTTTGGTCGGGTATTATTTCAGAGTTTCAGTATTTGTGTAATACTGCTTGAGCAAGGATTTTAAGCAGTGCAAAAGATTATACACAATCTGTGTCTATTACTATTTTATAAATGAGTTTCCTTGGTCATAAGATTAATCTAATTTTCCCCCAAGGTTTCATCCACTTTGGTGTGTTCAAGTATTCTTCTTCTTCTTCTTCTTCTTCTTCTTCTTCTTCTTCTTCTGCTTTAAGTATTTTTTTTAATCCTGTCCCAAATAGTGTCCAGTTCTTCTACTGTTGTAGCCCACTTGCCTCAAGGTTCAAAGTGTTGTGCATTCTGAGATGCTTTTCTGCTTACCACGGTTGTAAAAAGTGGTTATTGAAGTTACTGTAGCCTTCCTGTCAGCCCAGACCAGTCTGGTCATATTCCTCTGACCTCTCTCATTAACACGGTGTTTCTCCCTCAGAACTGCCGGATGTTTGATGTTTTTCAGAGTCTTGGCTCTAGAGACTGTTGTGTGTGGAAAATCCCAGGAGATTTTCTGAAATACTCAAACCAGCCCGTCTGATACCAACAGCCATGCCACAGTCAAAGTCCCTGAGTTCACAGTTTTCCCCCATTCTGATGTTTGATGTGCACATTAACTGAAGCTCTTGTCCTGTATCTGCATGATTTCATGCATTGCACCAGCACCACCTGACTGGCTGTTTGGATAATTGCCTGCATGAGTAGATGTACAGGTGTTCCACAGAGTACACTTACTACAACACATGTATTTAGTTAGGTTGTGGCTCGCTGTTCTTCCTATGAGTAGTAGTTGTATCCCTCAGTTCTAGGCTTGGACTGTGTTATTCACTGGACACTTCAGCTTAATAAATGCAAAATGTAATGTAAATAAATTCTACTGGGAATGGAGAGTTTCTGAGCCAGACACCTGAGACATGTGGTGTTGTAATTCCGTAACTTAGCGTTTAACTCGGTCTGTGCTGGTTTGGTTAAAAATGGCCCACCAGAATAAAGGCTAGAGGAGCAACCCCGTCAAAACCCTGTGCTCTCTGCGCTGGATAAATCTAGGTCAGCCGTGGCAGAGTGGGATCGCTTAACGGCACTCACTCCGTCTCTGCCACCCTGGCCGGCTCTAAACCCAAGAGGCGAGTGGGCAACAAAGCACACATGCTCCCGCCGCCTCTTCAGCTCTGAGGGGAAAAAAAAGACAAGCACAAAATGGCATGGAGTCCAGAAGAAAAGCCAAACATGTTCTTGGAACTGTTAGATCTGTTCTGGAACTGCGAATGCATCCTAGGATCAGAATGAAAGAATCGTAATAAAATTATATAACCAAACTGTTTTTTAAATGATCCGTGCAACACGAGGTACTTATTATTTTTCTCTTTTGTGTAGCTGCATACGGCTTTTGATTATTTCCATGAACTGCGTTCAATAGGAAATGCACGACTGGAAATGCCGTTCACATCTGCCCTTGATCACACGTTCATTTTTTTAGTCAACATCTTTTTGAAGACATAGTGAAGCTTAAGCGACTTCAAGTTGAGCCTCTAAATAAACATGCACATTCAGATACCCTTAAATAAGATAATATTATTTACAGTTTGAGTTAACGTCAACAAACCATAAACATCTCCGTGGACAAATCACTAGCCAAGCAAGTAGATTTCGTATTTTGTTTTTATTTGTACATGTAGGGTCAACAACCAGAGAAAGAAAATAAACCGTATTTACTTTAGCTAAATAACAGTTTTCATTTCAGAATCTGGATCACGCAGATATGTGGACACAGAACAGAAATACTTGTGACATGAGGACTTAACACAATGTCTCGTAGCCAAAACGTTCTCCAGCGACAAGGTTTTAAACACGATGTGCTACATTAGCAACTTTATCAGGAAACTAGCAAACTAGCTTGTCATACGTTATTACGTTACTTTAGCTACCTTTTTTTTAATCCTAGTTCGTTAGGTTTCTCAGCAGCACACTGGTATTATTAGTTGCCCAGTGGACTAGCTGATAAATTTATCATTTGTGTGTTAATATTAATTAATCACTTCTTGTATTAACCATTAGTGTTTGGTTGGGAAAAATCTTCGGACTACATCTGAAGATCATGTTTTCTGTTGTGATGTTGTATATTAAATATGATTTCTTATTCAAAACGAGAAAGCTTCAAACAGCGAGACTCAAAAAAGACTCAAATGATGGGAAATGAGACTCGGGACCAAAGTAATCAAAAACAAGAAGGTGTAGGGAATTTGTGACATTAGCAGCAGAGAATGAGAGAGGAAGTGTGTATTCAGTCCTCCAGAAAAAGCTGAGCAGATGGGCGTTGTTGCTCGGAGCCTCCACGCCGATGCCCTGTGTGCTGGCATGTCCTTCTCACCCTCTGCTCACACACTCCTGTTTCTCTTCCAGGAGACAGCAGCGTCCTCCTGGAGGAGGAGGAGGAGGTGGAGGGCCCAAATCCCACAATCCCCAGCAACAACAGCAACATCAGCAGGTGCCACCACATTCCCAACAGCAGCATCAGACAACCAATCAATTGCAGCAGTTCATTGCAGACCCCCAGTCAGAAGGCTTCAACGCCAAGCACGGGCATGGAGGGCGGGGCTACCAAAGCGGGCAGCAGGGCCGCGGGCATCACCACGGTTACAGCCAGAACCGGCGCTGGCACCAGCAGCACAGACAGCCGGGACAGCGGAATGCCAAAGAGACAGACAGCGTGAAGGAGGAGGAGAACGAATATAAGACGCCCAGAGTGACGGACAACACCAGAGTAGACGACAACAAGAACGATGGAAAGCAGGAGAAGACGGAGGGAGGGAAAGTCAGCCTGCTGCAGTCCTCTAAAGAGAGGCTGAGGAGGAGGCTGAAAGAGAAGGTGAGTCGACTTAACCTTTTATTGTCCTTCAGATTTCAGACTTAGGCCGAGTTTATCCATTTGCAGTGTGTTGTGAGAGTGTTTGGGGGCACAGATTCAAACGAAGATGCTCCTCCCCAAAGCCTACTTCATCCTACTTCATCAATGTGCATGTCATCCTGCGTCACATGACCCATCTCTCCCTTGACAGGAGGAGGTTCCCATGGCGACGCCAGGGCCTCAGCGTAACCGCATGGACAAGCTGCTGGAGATCCTGAACAGCATGAGGAGTAACAGCAGCGGCGTCGAGGCGCAGCTCACATCCTTCATGGAGGAGGCGCAGAGCTCGGCCCAGTCAGAGGAGACGCTCAGCGAGATCGTGCAAACCATCTACAGCAAAGCCGTCCGAGACCGAGGCTTCGCCGCCACCGCTGCCAAACTCTGCTACAAGATGGCGCTCTTCATGGTGGAGGGCACCAAGTTTCGCTCGCTGCTGCTCAACATGTTACAGGTGTGTAGTTGCGTCATTACAAAAGTAGCGAACAGTACAGCAATTGCAGGATGATCCTTGCAGGAACCACCGCGCTGTTGATTACTTTCCTATAACATCACAGCCCCAAGTGTTTTACTCCTTATTTAACAGCTTTTGATCAAACCCCAGTCCCTCTTAACACTGTAACACGGATAAGGGTCGTAGTCTGGATTGTAGAAACATGCCTAACACACGCTGTAAAGACGAGTGTGTGGAGAGGATTATTGTGCTTCACGCACGTATGCCATGTGCTTTTGCTAACACTGTCAGCCAGAGCCATGGTTCTCGTGCCTACATCCTTCTGTCTCCTAGCGTTTACAGCACAAGTGTGTCTTATAATTAGGCGCTTTCATGCAACCCTCATAGTCAGTGTGGTTTTCTGCACAAACGTCCACTTTGCTTTCTTTCTTAGCTGTTCTGTGTTCTCTGCATGTCCTGATCAATGTGGAAATAAGAGACATGGCCTTACACCTTACTACACTCTCCTCACACACACACACACACACACACACACACACACACACACAGTCCATGTCTCTTTCTATCCCCTTTCAGTCAGTCTCTCTCTCTTTTTTCTCTTTTCCCTTTGTCTCCTCTGCACCACCCTCTCTCCTTCTCCTGCTTACTTTCAGACAGACGTCTGTCTCAGAGGGGTTCCTGGTTGGCGTGCGGCACTAAATGTCATCCCACCTGCTGCGCCGCCAGACTTATTCTACCTTTTTAAGTTCTTTTTTCCCCCTTTTTCTCCTGCTGTTTCTCTCTCTCTCTCTCTCTCTCTCTCAGTGCCTACCTCCTTCTCTTGGTCTCTGTCTCTTGTCTTTCTATCTCTCTCTCTCTTTATCTATTCTCTTTGTCTGTCTCTGTCACTCTGTTGCTGTCTGTCTCTCTCTTCTCTCCCTCCTTCTCTCTCTGTCTGTCTGTCTCTTTCTCTCTGTATCTATATGTTGCTGTCTATCTGTCTGTCTGTCTATGTCTCTCTTCTCTCCCTGTTTCTTTCTTGCTGTCTCTCTATCTGTCTGTTTCTTTCTCTCTCTCTGTTTCCAGTTTTTCTGTGTTTTTCTCTCTCTCTCTTGTTCTTTATCTGTCTATCTGTCTGTCTCTGTCTCTCTCTTTGTGTGTCTGTCTTTCTGTCTGTCTCTCTCTCTCTCTCTCTCTCTCTCTCTCCCTCAGGAATGTTTCATTTCCTTGCATGTGATTTGCCTCAGCAGTAGGAATCTAAAGCTTGTCCGTGCCGAGTGTGTGGAACAGAGATGAATGTAAGAATGAGGGATGTTCTCGCCAGCTCCACTTCCTGTAAACGTTGTAAAAGACAACGTCGGCATGAAGATGAGTAACAGCATCATCGCTCTCAGCCCTCCGAGCGTAGCTGCACGCTTAGCGACAGTAGTGACGGGATTCACCACAGCTCTTCATGTTCTGATATCACTGTACTCTCTCTTCTTTATTACAAGGACACTACAATGAGGTTGTTCCCATGGTTTCTCATGGTTTCTTCATTGTGTCATCTTAGAGGGTTTTTCTTCATTTTTTCCATTTTATTCAATTTGCTTTTATTTGTACAGCACTTTTCACAATACACATTGTCATAAAGCAGCTTTACAGAAATCTGGATGTAGATTTAGATTTTAATGAACAAGCCAGAGGTGACAAACTAGAAAAATATAGATGTACAGGGTTCTTGTGCAGGTCCTGGAAAGTAAAGTACAGAACTTAAAGAAATATATCAGAAATTTATAGTGTACTGTTTCAGAAAAATTATGGCTGTTTTGCTGCAAAAGATAGGATGAAACACTTAGTATCTAAATGTCTTGTTTTTTGTCATTCTGCCATTTTGTTCAATAATGCAGCTCTGGAAAGTTAAAAAAAAAATCATCTGGGCTTGAAATGGTCTGGATTTTTTCCCTAATGGAATAAAAATAAATGCTTATCCCTGCTCTCACTCTCACTTCTCTGTCTCTCGCTCGCTCTCTCGTGTCGCCGTGGTGGGTCGGTGTGCCAATTCCGTGGCATGGAGTTTGGGTGCTAAATGTCTGGTGTTTTTGGGAAGTGAGTGTGAGCCCTGTTTCTCACTGTAGTGTCACACCAGAGCCTCCATCTTCTCTCTAGCCAGATCCCACTTACTGCTCTCAGTAGGAATTACACACGCACACACACGCACACACACACACATTCTCGCTCTCTCTTATCTTCACCCTCTTGGTCTCTCACACTCCCACACACTTCCATTCATTCTTACACATATAAGCCCAGAATGCAGATAATTGTTCCAGTCAGTGTGTGCTTGAGCCGAGTCTGTACAGATACACACATTCTTATACACACTGCATCCTGATTGCTTTAACTCGAGCCCGTGACACACTCAGAATGCAGCAGAGACACTGATGTGGCTCTAAACATGGAACACTCCCTATTAGAAGAGCTTCTGAGAACGACCTGTAATGATCTTATGAGAAAATGGACTAGGAAGTTTTTAGCTATTTTGCAGGCTGTCAGACAGACAAAGGAGATTAGAAAGTTAAAAATAATTCTCTCTAAATAATAAGAAAATAAATAAATAAGGCGTTAGTATGTCTGATTGTTTGTAGTGACTGGAACTGTGGTTTGACTGGTTACAGTGGCTTTGGGCAAAGAAATGTGCTTTGATTTGTTACAGGCATAGGGTCAGAAACTATGGTTCGATATTTCACAGCAACTGGTTCAATTCAATACAGCAGAATAGTGGGTGGGGACTGTGGTTTGATTGGTCTCAGAGCCATTGGGGGCGGGAGCTGTTATTCCATTGAGGATGGCAGTTGTGATTTGGTTAGTTACAGTGACTTTGGGGCAGGAAGAGTGGTTTGAGTGGTTACAGTGGCAGTGTGTGTGGGAACTATGATTGGTTATGATGGTAGTGGGCGTGGGAACTATGATTTGATTGGTTATGATGGTAGTGGGCGTGGGAACTATGATTTAACTGGTTACAATGGCATGGGCGTTGGAGCGATGATTTGATTGGTTACAATGGTATTGGTTGTGGGAACTAGGATTTGATTGGTTACAATGGTAGTGGTTGTGGAAACTGTGATTTGATTGGTTGCAGTGACATGGGCGTTGGAACAATGATTTGATTGGTTACAGTGGTAGTTGTCGTGGGAACTATGCTTTGATTGGGTACAATGGTAGTTGTTGTGGGAACTATGCTTTGATTGGTTATGATGGTAGTGGGCGTGGGAACTATGATTTGATTGGTTACAATGGCATTATGGGTAGGAACTATGATTTCAGCTGTGGATAGATTAGGAACAGTGGGCAGGAACTTGGTATGGTTACAGTGGAATAGTGAGCAGGAATTGAAGGGGCGGGAACTGTGGTTTGACTGGTCACAGTGGCAATGGACAGGGAACGGTGGTTCTATATAGAGTCATGCTAATACAGAGGCACCGAGATCAAGCATCCTGTAATCCCTACATGCAGTCATCACACTCTTCTTACTTTCTGCTCTCTCTCTCTCGTGCTGTCTCTCTCTCGCTCTCTCTCTCTCTCTCTCTCTCTCTCTCTCTGCAGAGGGACTTTACGCGGCGTGAGGAGCTGCAGCAGACAGATGTGGAGAGTTGGCTGGGCTTCATCACCTTCCTGTGTGAGGTGTTCAGCACCATGCGGAGCAGCACAGGAGAGCCGTTCAGAGTGCTCGTGTGCCCCATCTACACCTGCTTACGAGAGGTGCACTTACTATTGCATTATCACTACCACTCATTATGCTTCACACAGGACATACCAGGTGTGCACAGTGTAAGGCGGGAGAACTCAGAAGCGGGAAGTTTCTTTTTGACTGCCAAATAGGATTTAGGATTTAGCTATCATTTTAGGTTTTGTCCATAGTATTTGATGGAAGAACTACAGCTTTAGTCAGCTGAACTGTGCAATTTTAATCTATAAAAACAAAAAATATTTAAATAAATACATTACAAAAGTAATAAAAGCATTTAATTGCGTGTAATTAACTTTATGCGAAGAAGCGATGTACTGAACACCAGTGGGAGTGTAGGACAGTGGTATGCTTTTTTTTTCCCAGTTCAGTTCAGGGTTTTTTGGTTCCAGATATTCAATCCCATCGATGCTACAAGCTTGATTTATTGAAACAGTACAACACCTATGTTTTGGCACAAGTATACTGTTGCGATTGAAAAGACCAAACCTTATTTTCAGCTTATTCTGACACTGATAGGATGATGCACTGCACGGATGTCATTTATACACAAGCATTTTCCTTAAGAACTTGCCATATACATACACAATACATAAATATGATATATAGGTTTGCTAACAACCTGCCAGCAAAACAGTAGTGTTGCATTTCAATAAATAAATGTGAAAAACTGTACAGAAATACACACTGAAATGGAGGGGGGGATTCTCTAAAAATTTTTATATTTTGAAGACTTAAAAACATCAAATCAGCTGCTTTGAATCAAATTTTGTAATGGTTATTTTTTAAAATAAATAAATAAACATAATAAAAAGATTTCACGATACCTGTAATATCTCAGTAATGTATATCGTGACATAACATATCACAATATCCATATTGTCCAGCCCTATTTGCTAGAATGCATCTCATTTGTGGACAAAATTGCAGAAGTGCTAACATCTACGGTTTAGCCGAAGTATTTATCATTTATGATCCCTTGGTATGGCAATACCTGAAAACTACGCTTTTCCGTTTACTCCCTGTTTTTCAGCATACTCTTGTACTCCAAATCTTTCTCCTCTTTTTCTCCTCCCCCGTATATGTGCGCAAGTGTTTGTATGTGACGGTGGGTTGAAATTCAAATGGCTCCCAACCAGGCATCAATGTTGAAAAAGCATGTGGGATATTCCAGATTAATAGACGTGATCAAGACAGAAAGGATGCAGGTTGAGAAATTTTTGCAGCCGATCCTCATCAAAGTCTTGGTACAATCCAAGCCTGCTTTATCAGTCAGGCCAGGAGGCGCCAAGTACCGTCCCGCTGGGGGGGAGCACCATTAACGCCAGCAGACCCCTGGAAGATTTATCCAAGAGCAAAGGGTACGGTGGCACGAAGAGCTGTAAAATATAATCCCACAGCCCCCCCACATGCTCTCACACACACATGCACACACACACATAAAGAGCGCAACTGGATGAAGGCGTGTGGAAGGCGTCAAGCTGTGAAATAATCATAAACGTCTCTGGCATGATGCTTCAACTCAATAAAATGCACGGTGCTGAGTGCAGAGCGTTTTTTGCAGCGTGTCTGCAGCATGCTTAAAATAAAGAACTTTTGTAATGGAAAGGATTGAAAATTGTGAAATGTTTTGCAATCATCACAGCTTAGTTGCAGTTTTACTAACGACGTGAGAGCGTCCAATCTTACCTGCAGCATTACTGAGACCGTGTGCGTCTTTATAAATAGGCAGGAAAATGCTGAGTAGTTTTGGTGAGTGTGTTGCGTAAGGAATAAAGGATGACATGGCATGCTGTGAAAGGAAAATAATCAACATAATGTGAAGAGGAGTTACTGTTACCACCCTGAATTGATTACTTTCCTATAACAGCACGTTGTGAAGAGCTTTATTCCTCTTATACCACAGCAATTTGCTGATGATTATATTCATTTATTGATTAAACAAAACAAGTTAGTTCCTGTTATAACTTATGTTATTTTCTTATTTAATTTAAAAAGACGAAGATCGTAGCTTGTCATGTCACAGAGAAACCGGAAAGTCTGTCCAGAAAACTTACTGACTGTTACGAAGCGCTGACACTGGAGACTCCTTCCAAAATTGCCAATAAATAAACGTCTCCTCAGAGAAAACTTCAGCATATCAATGTTGGTAGCTGGAACTACCATCAGAGCTGCTGCTGTAGAAAATTAATCAACACCTTCTGACCTGTTATAATCGTCTGGAAATTAACTCCACTAATGATATAATATCTCTAATAAATAAGGACAATTCCTCTCCTCTGGGAGTGATGATGCAGTATTGTGTGTGTGTAGGTGTGTGTAGGTGTATGTGCACACTCGGAAAGCACTTCTTTCAAACTGAGATTAGCTTTTGGCTCTGAAATCTCGATGGTTGTTCTAAAGAACTCTGTGTGTGTGTGTGTGTTTGTGTGTGTGTGCGTGTGCGCGCGCACTCAGAAAGCACTTCTCTTAAACTGAGATTAACATTTGGCTCTGAAATCTCCATGGCTGTTCTGACGAACTTTGTGTGTGTGTGTGTGTGTGTGTGTGTGTGTGTGTGTGTGTGTGAGAGAGAGAGAGACATGGTGTTTACATGGCATCTTGTCTGGCAGCCAGGTGTAAAGCGTGTGCAGCGTGTGTAGCGTGTGTGTGTGTTTGCGTGGGCATGCTTGGCGAGCGGCAGGACAGGTTTGTTAATTACAGGTGTGTGTGCGCTCTTGATGTGTAGCTACATGACAGGTGAGTCCAGAGAAGTGTGGGTGTGGAAACACCACCTCAAGGAGCGAGGCAATCAATAAAAACACTTTTTGACGGTTTATGTAAGACGGGTTTGTTTTTCTTTTTTTTTTTATTGAACAACACCCACAATAGATAATTAGACACAAAAAATACAATCAAGGAAGCAGTGAAATCCAATTATCTTGTGATACGGGCAGATGAACATGAAGTACATGTTGTTGAAATGATTTCTGCGCACAAGTCGTATGCTTTTTCACTGCACGTGTTTTTTATTTCGCCAAGCTCTATTATTGGCAGTTTTTCTGTGTTAGTCATACGATTACATCACTAACCAGAGCTGCATAATTAATTGCTTTCTAATCATCATCGCAGTTTTAATAAAAATGAAGTTCAGACATGAAAATGCTATATGGCTTCAGTAAGTAGTCGAAATATTATTGTGCACATTTATATAATGGCTGTATGGTGGATGCTTCATGTAAATGCATTTAAAAATTTAATTGCAAAAATGACTGTAGCTGTTGACATGGTGAAGTTTTTTTTAACATTTATGGACAGAGTCTCCAGTGTCTGCACTATTTTCTTAAAGATGAGAGACGTTGACTTGCTGCTTACACATTATGGCCAGAAGTTTGTGGACCATCACACCCATATGTCCTTGTTGAACATCTAATTCCAGATTTATTCCCCTTTTGCTGTTATAATAAGCTCCACTCTTCTGGGAAGGCTTTCCACTAGATTTTGGAGCGTGGCTGTGAGGATTTGTGTTCATTCAGCTACAAGAGCATTAGTGAGGTCAGGCGCTGATGATGGGTGAGGAGGTCTGGGGTGCAGTTGGTGTTCCAGTTCATCCCAAAGGTGTTCAGTGGGGTTGAGGTCAGGGCTCTGTGCAGGACACTCGAGTTCTTCCACTCCAACCTTGTCTTCAAACCATGTCTTCATGGAGCTCGCTTTGTGCACAGGGGCATTGTCATGCTGGAACAGGTTTTGGCCTCTTAGTTCCAGGGAAGGAAAACTGTAATGCTGCAGCATACAAACACATTCTATACAATTGTGTGCTTCCAACTTCGTGGCAACAGTCTGGGGAAGAACCACATATGGGTGAGATGGTCAGGTGTGCACATACTTTTGCCCATAGAGTGCACTTTGACTCCAGAGCCCTCAAATCAAAAGAACATGTTTGAAACCTGAAGTAGAAACCTTGGCATTTTCGTGGACTCTGCTCTCAGTTTTAGACTTCATACCAAGAAGTAAAGCTGTAACTTCAAGTCCATGGGAAATCTTCAGGACAGAAGAGTTTGCAGTTTCTCGGTAACATGACAAGCTGTCATTTTGGTCTTATTACCTTCGAGAGAATGAAAAAAAGAGAGACTGGTGAGGGGATGACTGTTTACAGCTGCTATAATGTAAGTGACAACTTTTGTGGACATTCCACAACCTTGAATGTAACTATAAACGGATAAAAAAGGAAGGAAGAAAATATTTCAGGACATGCTGTTATTGGAAAATAATAAACTTTGTGGTGGTAGGAGTAACTCTGCTTCATCGCACCACCCTGTCGTTGATTATTTTCCTGTACCAGCACACACCAAAGTGCTGGATTCTTTACATAATCTATGCTATAGCATATATTTAACCTGGAATTTTTTTTTTTTGAAAATTTGAAAAAATAAGTGAAAAAACCTCTTTTGAAAAATTAGTAGTGTACACCTAGAACAACAAACAAAATTTTTTTGTTTTGGATTTGAGTTCATTGAGATGCAGGACTCATGTTTTTCAGCCTGCAGTGTGTTTCTTTGAGTTTGACGGAACTACAGTAGGCATAGTAACGAAAGGAATATTAATGTTAGCGTCCCTCAGGAACATCGGGTTCAGCATGTAACGAGCAGGAAGTCTGCCTGCTTTCCACGTTCCAGGAGTACTGGTCTTTGTTTCGCAGAATGTGACACGAAAAGCCATGTGTGTCTGCGTAACCCGAGCCAGTGGCTGTCGCGGCCCCACACTCTCGGGACGTCATTATGGGATGTCTCGAGGCGGACATAAAGCAGCTGTCTCCCTGGAGACCGGAGTCGAGAGACCACTTCACAGTCACTACACAGACCACCAGACCTGCAGATCTCGGCTCTGAATTCCAGCACACACACACACACACACACACACACACACACACATACACACACACACACACACACATGAATTTCATGCAAGATTAGCAGCTGGGACCACACAGCTCTCCATCTTCATGTTCTGTACGTTTTATGTTCTTCATATTCCGAGCACATATGCAGCCAGTGGAGGTAAAACTGTATGTACAGTGAGGGAAAATACGATTTCAGACGCTTTTGCTTTTGTTAGTTAATATACTTCCAGTGCATATATCCACTTCAAATTTACACACACAGCAGGCCTCATTTATCAAGCTGGATTTATGCGGAAATCGTTTGTATGAGCGCTTACACAAGAAACTTGGTATTCATGAAAATCCTGTAAATTCGGAAAAACCGTTCGTATCCTACTCGTGCTCCTGAATGTGTGTAAATTTATGCATAAGAAGAATAAAGTAAACCTCAACTAGATCGACTTCAGATCATATAATTTGCATGGATTACTGCACTTTAAAGCATATCTACTAAAGTATATCTCTATGCTTTTCTTTCCTTTTTCTTCTCCTAATATTTGTTTTGCATGTGTGATCGTTGATACCTAGCATGGCTGGAGTATGCTACATCATTAGCACCGGCTAGCTCACAGCAGCCTGGCTAGCGTCATGCTAATTACACTCTGCTTGTAAGAGTGGTTCATTTTGGGTACAAGCCTAGCACTTAACCCCACTGCTGTAGAGATACTGTCGTTTGTAGAGAAAATTTACCTCAGAACGTGAAGCCAGAGTGTGCAGACGGTCATTTCATTCGCACTGAAATGATAGTGTGGTAACCGCAAACAGGCGTAGGTGCTTGAGTTTCCGAGTCTCGTGCTAAGTCGGATTGAGGTGTGAAATAAAGAGCATGCTCGGCTTTGCGTGGAGCTTTTTATCGACTCCCTGCTGCTGTCAGACATTTTTGCGAGACGCTGTCCAGGCCTCGGCGTCTCGGCTTTGATCGTCGGCGAGCGCCAGGCCGCAGCAGGCCCCCGCTCTCACAAAGAGCTGCCTGTATCAGTACCCGAGTGCTTTTCCTGCCCAGCACTCTGTAAGTCATCTCACTGTTTTACACACACACACACACACACACACACACACAAAGCCACCCCCTCTACCCTGAGGCAAAAGAGCTCTCGTATAATACGATGGTGGGCAGCCAAATGACATGCTTGCACACTATGACCCCCAAATTCATCCAACGCCACACAAACACAAAAAGTCATCTCCGTTCAACTGCGCGCATACACACACACACACACACAGTCGTGGGAAACCATTACTCACCTCGCTCTCTCACTCCGCAAGAAAAATGAATCATGGAATTTAATTCACCACACGTCGAGCTTTTGCTGTTTTGTTCCAGAGGATCTTTTTCCGTCTATTAAATATCATAGGATTGAGGGCAGCTCCATAAGTATTGGCGCCCTTTATAAAAACAAGCCGACCTGACGCATGTAATAAGTGATATTTAAATGAACTTATTTGTAACTATGTAGTTTTGTTTTAAGCGTAGGTTTTCTTTTCGTAGGTATTGCAGTTTCTAAAATGTTGGCACCCCAAAGCCTCTTTTGGAGAGAATGATAGCACTGAGGCTGTGTTCATTTCCTTGGCTGTGTATTAAATATCATTGGATTGATGTTAACTGCATAAGTATTGGCACCCCTTTATTAAAATTTTACCCACATGCCACTTGTAATAAGTGATATTTTTCTTAAAATGTTGGCACACCTGCAGTTACTACATGGTGAAGCATCTCTTATAGAAGATAACACCACTGAGTCTCTTCCTGTAATGTCTATCAAAGTGAGAGACACTTGTACAGGATCTTGAACTTTTCTTCATGCACATTTCAAGCTGCTTTACATTTTTTAGGTTTGTGCATATGAACTGCTCTCTTTGATTTAAAGCCACAGGCTTTAAATAGGGCTCAATTCCAGAGACAGAAATGACTGTTATATTGATTTTGTTATTGATTTCGATGCTTTTTGTTGCTGTTGATGTAGGGGTGGGCAATATGACAATATAGTATTGATATTGTGATAAATTATGTCATGATACACATTTTCTGTGGTATTGCAATAAGTTTTTTAATAGCAGTTACAAACTCACAGACTTTTGCAGTTTTTTTTTATCTTTAAAATTGTAAAATGTTAACATTTTTATAGAATTTTTTTTTTTTTTTTACAGAAGTTCGTGTTCATTTTTTCAATTCATTTTTGTAAAACATTATCATTAGAATCATTAAATTCAGTTCACATTAAAAAAATGCTAATTTTTTTCAAACGATCGAAACCTGTATATCGTGATGCATCTTAGAAATGTCTTCAAGTATCGTCATGTGATATTTTTGTCATATCGCCCAGCCCTGTGTTGATGAGCGCTGAGGTCAGTAACTTCCATCCAAGTCCTAACCTCCTGGCAGAGGTATAGAGGTTCTGAGCTAAAATATCCTGGTGTTTGGTGGAATTCCCGAATGACGAAATTGGTTTTAACAAAAGCTCCAAGGGCTTTAGGTTTCCCCATGCTTCATATTTATACTGTAAGAAATGGGGAAACGGGTTTGAGAGCAAAGACTGAGAGGAGTTTTAAAAATAATATACAAACAATTTTATGGATACTGTTGTAAAAATATGTGTAAAGGGTTTTTATTAGAGGAAAATTATCTGTATGTCTATTAAGATTATAGACACTTGATTTAGGACAATTGTTTGAGCACAAAATCGAAATCATTGTTTGCGTTATTTTATTTTAAACATTTGTTTATTCTTTTGATGCGTGCCAATAGTTGAACATTTGGAACTGAACATAGGTGATGTAGCAGCAGGATGCAGTAACACTATAAATAATATGTAGATATACAGATGTGTCTATGTTCAGTCTATCTGCGTGGGTAGCTGAGTGTGTGTGTGTGTGTGGTGTAGACGGTAAGAGCTAGATGGGGGGGATAAAAAGCAGATTTTCGTACTTCTTCTTGTGTTTCTCTGTCAGCGGGGAGCTTGCGTTTGATGCTCATGCAGTCTGTCTGCTTCCACGTCCTGTTGTCTTACCAGTTTAGCGTCTTAAGGGTATGATGTTTATCATGAGGTTTTAGTCACCGTGTGTATGTGTATACACACACGCACACACACACACACACACACACACAGGGTAAAGTGAATTCAGTAATTCTTGTACAGCCGAGGTTATAAAATATTCATTCTGGGCAAAATAACCTTGAAATAATGTCAATGTACATTAACTCCTAGATAAAAAAGCAGAAATGTATGAGCACGGCCAGCCTCGCTTCTCTTTCTTACACACCCAGTTTGTCTGAAATACTCAAGCACAGTTTCCTCCTCGTCTTTCTGTCCCGGCCTTACCGTTTATTTTTACCATTTTTCGCTATTGCAAATATCTCAAGCATTTTTATTTAACTTTTAGGTTTATTTTTATTTAAAGGAATAAATAAGGATAGGGTTAGTGTTAGTGTTAGATAAGGATAACAACGCAATTGGGTTGGGTGTTGGCTTAAAATTTTAAATGAATAATTTGCTAAAATGCTTTAAAAAATAAAAATATTTATTAATTTTGCATGTATTTATTTAATTAATTACTTTGCATTGATATACAAATGTATTTATTGATTTATATTTTGTGTATTTTGCCTGCTGGTCTTTCCTTTTACTTAATTGTAAATCAGTTTGTTTATTTTTAATTTAAAAAAAGTATAGTTCATTTTATTTATTTTAATAATATTAATTTTTAAATTGTGCTATTTTCTATTAATATTTTGTGTGTATAACAGCTAATATGATTTTCAAACAAAATATAATTTCAAGCGAAACAACATGCATCATTTTGGAAATGTACTTTTTTTTATTTTGGGAATCACAACAAAATATTATTTTCTGTACAGGATTATTAATATATGCACAAAATGTACAGAACATTTTAAAATAGAACATAACCCAAACGTGCACTTAAAATAATAAATAAACAAGCTATTTTAATAAAATATAAATAAATTTGAATAGATTCAAATAAATGGAGTATCTTTTTGGGAATTTACTTTTTATTTTGATAATTATGAAAACATAATTGTATTATTCGTTGTTTGGACTC
The DNA here is from genome assembly GCA_022758105.1 of Pangasianodon gigas. Lineage (NCBI taxonomy): Eukaryota > Metazoa > Chordata > Actinopteri > Siluriformes > Pangasiidae > Pangasianodon > Pangasianodon gigas. The sequence continues at coordinate 22,829,179 of CM040468.1, read as the reverse complement.
GATGCAGGATAAGTCCTGCAGTCAGCATCATATTATACAGGAAGAGCTGTGTGTGTGTTTGTGTATGCGTACTTAAAGCTGACTTCACTACACATGAGAGAAGAGGTCACCTGAGGTCGCTCTCTCGCTCTCTCTCTCTCTCTCTCTCTCTCTCTCTCTCTCTCTCTCTCTCTGAAGTGTTTCTCGAGTCATGTTTATTACTTCTCTAAACCTTTCTCTTCCCGTTGCGTTGTGTTGTGTGTGTTTCAGTTGCTGGAGTCAGCGGAGGTGAAGGAAGACGCCGTGCTCTGCTGCTCGATGGAGGTGAGCAAGTTCAAAGAATACAAAAAAATGATAATAATAAAACTGTTTTTCTGTGTGAGAGGAAGAAGCGTTTGAGGCTGCAGGGGCAGGATCAGTGCTAATACTTGTGGGGAGAGGGGTCTAGTGAGAAACACACACACACACATTCAGAAAGCAGAACAGAGGAACTGTGGACATGGAACAATAGATTCATCAATAACAGAGTAGATGAAAAAAAGAAGTGAGATGCATAATAAGAAGAAGAGCGAGATGAGGGATGTGTAGAGTCCGAGAGAGAGAGAGAGAGAGAGAGAGAGAGAGAGAGAGAAAGAATGAGAGAGAGATATAGAAAATGAGAGAGAGAGAGAAAAAATTCCAGCAGTAAAATCCCAAAGTAGCCACATACATGAGCAGTATATATAACATAAAGAAACTGATCTTGTGATAATTTATATTTTTATAAAAACACACACCCACACACACCAATCTTATGATTTTATATGCAATAAAATAACAGAATCAATACTTCATTGTCTTGAATGAGTCCACAGGCTACAGTTGTCATAGCACCTAGTAACGAGCTAGCACCTTAAGTACGGAATTACACACTCCAGATTGCACGGTTATACGAAAACAATCCACGCCGGGGTGGTGTGATACAGCGCAACACGAACCGTCCACCCCAAATTATTTTTGTACCATCTGAAGTGTGTTATTCCGCTTATACCATAGCGATTTGCCAACGATTACAATGTTAAATTTTTTAACAAATGATGAACAAGTTGATTTAATGTTGTGGCCCATCTGCGTGACAAACTATTTCCTGTTATCACTTACTTTATAACAGCGATAAACACCGTTCCCTCACCAGCCTCTTTTTCGCTCCTTCTCTCTCTCTCTCTCTCTCTCTCTCTCTCTCTCTCTCTCTCTCTCTCAACAAGCGGAAGCAAGAAAATGGACAAACTGACTAAACATTTTGTGATATATTTTTGTCACATCACCCATACTTTATCAAATATATGATTTGTTACAAGGGTATTTATTTACATAAACACTTAATAATCCACAAGACATATATATATATAATGAAAATTTTATTAGAAAAATAACAACTGAGTATAAATGATGACAGCGGTTGTGACTGTTGGAGCTGATGTCGGCGCAGTCGACGTTTGTACACAGATTTGAGTCCAGATCATGCACGTTGGTGTGTTGAGCTTACCGTGATCTCCAGCAGACTCCAGAATTACACCTAATTACCTCTCACAGTATAATTAGGTCTGTGCGAGGACCGAAAACGCAGGTCTCTGGGCTGCGTAATCAGGCGTGTGAGCAAGAGGAGCGGCCCTGTGCAGCCTGCGCTTAGCTGCGTTATAACCGGGTGGAATAGCAGTAATTAGCCCGCATGAGGTGACGTCTCGCGAAAACTCCTCATTTAGAGCACCAAACCCCGGGCTCTATGCCGCAGCATCTAATTTAGCCGTCTCTTCGTAAATATGTGAGAATAATGACAAGCCTACGACGTGCAGTGTTTGTTTATATGCAGAAAAAAAAGAACAGGAAGGTCTTGGCTAAATTTGAGGGTTTTTTTCTTTAATTACTTTAATTTTTACCTCACAGTCTGAGACACATTCCGAATGCTTGAAGGATTTGATTGTTTTAGCCATTAGCTAGCTAGACTGAAAGCATAACCTACTTGTATTTACTGTATCTGACTGAATATAGAATGTAACCATGACAACTATCGTTAACAGTATATGCTTGGCATGTACTCCCTCTCTCCGTTAAGGAAGAATTAAACACTTGGGTGAGTGCTGTTACAGGAAAATAATCAGTGCTGGGTTGGTCTGATGAAGCGGAGATAATGTTATCACACCGAAGTTGTTGATGTTGTTTTTCAGCTGCTAGACCACCAGGGACCTTATCACACTGACGTTGATAATTTTCCAAAAATGGGATGACACGAAGTGTTTTATTCCTTTATATCGTAGCAGTTTTCAAATATTTAGTTTGTTCATTATTAAATAATTATTAAAGACATGTAGTTTTTGTCCATTTATAGTTACAATAACTTGTGCAACATCCATAAAACAAGTTAGTTCTGAGAAACTGCAAAGTGTAAAATCCTCTGTCCTGAAGATTTTCCTGTGCTGGAAAAGTTACAGCTTTACCTCTGACTGTTTCAAAGCGCTGACACTGGAGACTCCTTCAACAAATACTAAATAAACAGTTCACAGAAAGTCGTTCTGTCCTCGGATTGAGAATCAGCAGTGCTTTGGAATAAAGCAGTTAAACACTTTTTTTTATTATTAACAGCGACAGCAACAGAATGTCTTCAAAAATGGCAGACTCTGAGCTTTAAGTTTCTCAGTAACATGACAAAACAGCATTGAAGTCTTATTCCTATCTGGATAAAGGAGAAAGAGACGCCTCTTTATCGTTGTTAGGAAGTAACTTTCGTGGACGTTCCACGACATAAAAAGTGTGACACGTCGTTCTTATTGGCAAATTATTATTGGAAAATAATCAATTTCTTGGGTTGACAGAACTCTGCTTCGTGCAGGAACGCATCACACCACCATGTCGTTGATTATTTGCCTATAAAAGCACACCCTCAAGTGTTCTATTCCTCATGCGAATATGTTCATGATACTGTATCTCATGCTAGCGGTGATAAATCCATCCAGATACGCATTATCAAAGGTTAATCTCCAAATTAGCCATTATATAACTGTAGATCTGCACTTTCACTCACTCACACACACTGACACACACACACACTGATACACACCCAAAAGAAGACAATAAGGATGAGCCATTAGCGTGTGGGTGAGTGTAGTGTGTGTGGCTCCAGACAGAGGAGCGTCTTCACATCCCTCCTTCTCACAGGAGAAAGAAAGCCAGTAAACTGGATCAGAAGGAGACAGACAGTCTGGCTAACAGGAGGCTAGAGCTTTCTCTCTTTCTCTCTTGTACTCTTTCTTTCTCTATCCCTCTCTCACTTTCCCTCTGTCTCTCTCTCTCACTCCCTCTTCTATCTCTCACTTGTAGACCAACATCTGCTGCTCTCTGTCTTTCTCTTAGACAGGCGTCTGTTACTGACGCTCGCTTTCTTTTCCTCCTGTGGTGCTGACATCTGACCCTTGTTCATCTAGCTTCTCTCTCTCTCTCTCTCTCTCTCTCTCCCCCCCTTCCCAGTCTAGCCCTCTCAGCCCCAGTGCTCACTCTTATCCGTCATGCAGGCGTGACCTCTGACCTTTCACCCCATCCTTTCCCTTTCTATTCATTCTGAGCCTCATTCCCTTTTTTCTTTTATCTCTCCCTCTCTAGCACACTTGCTCCCTGTCTCTCTCACTCCTCACTCTCTTTTTTTTTTCTTTTTTTTGCAGAAAAAGATTTTCTCTCTCTCCTTTCATCCTCTTAGCTTTCTTTATCACATGATTTTTGGCTCTTTCTTTCTTTCTTTCTTTCTTTCTTTCTTTCCTACCTAACTTTCATCCATTTTTTCTTTCTTATTTCTTAATTTCTAGTTTGTTATTTTTTTTTCTTTTTCTCTTTTCTGTTATTTCTTTCATATCTTTAGTTTCTCTCTCTCTCTCTCTCTCTCTCTCTCTCTCTCCTTCCTTCCTTCTTTTTCTACCATTTATATTACTTTCCCACTCTTCTGCTGTACTTTCTGTCTTTGTCTCTCTATAGTTAGGCCTAATGACTCTCTACCCTGTGTGTGTGTGTGTGTGTGTATCAGCTGCAGAGCGCCGGGCGGCTGTTGGAGGAGCAGTTGCCGGAGATGATGATGGAGCTGTTAGCCGCAGTGAGGGATAAGATGCTGAGTCCATCCGAGTCTCCGCTCACGCGCTCGCTGCTCATGGAGGTCATCGAGCTGCACGCTCATCAGTGGAGCCCTCTGGAGGCCCTCACCACGCAGTACTACAACAGAACCATCCAGAAACTCACCGCATGACCCCCACACATACACACACACACACAAGTGGAGCCCAAGGGAGACCCTCATCTCTCGATGCTACAAGTGAAACTGACCGCATGACACACACACACACAGTGGTAGAGCCCCCTGGAGGCCCTCATCACTCAGTACTACAAGAGACAAACTGACCATGTGATAAAACTAACACTTGTTTATGAGTAAGAAGGCAAGGTCTGCTCCAAGAGATAGATAGATGGATGGATGGATGGATGGATGGGAAACAGAATGGATGGATATATAGATGAACGGATAAATGGGTTAATGATGTGTGTGTATGAATGAGTGGGTACCTGGATGGATGGATAGACAGACAAGTGGGTAACTGAATGGATGACTGCATTAATGAGTGGAGTGTAAGGATGGATAAATGGATGGGTGTATGGATGGAAGGATGGACAGTTAGAAGAATGGATGGATGGATGGATGTGTAACCAGGTGGATGGATAGTGTTAGTGCAGATATATCTCGCTCCTGTCCTGGGGGTCGAAGGTTAAAGGTTAACGCTATGCAGAATTGAGTGAATATGTATGTGCTCGTTGTTTCACAGCCGCATGTTAATCATCCGCTTTCAGACATGAAGCCAGACTGCTGTTACATTAGTAAACATGCTACATGCATAAACATGAGCAGCGTTAAGTCAGGATTCATCAAGAAATAAGCACACACAGATACACACACAGATACACACACAGATACACACACAGGTACATGCAGATACACACGCAGATACGTACATTAAACACATGTAGGTGCGTGTAAGAGCCAAAGAGAGCGCTATAAAGAGAGACTTTAACGCTAGCACACAGGGGGTAGTGGTGCAGTCCTTGCTTTCTTTTGTGCTCGTGTGCCAACCATCCAGCCTTCCTCTCTGTCCGCATCCCTCTCTCCATCCCCCTCTCCAGACCTGTGTGTGTGTGTCATTGTTTGGCGAATCATGTCCCTGGAGCACGCTGTCGCCCATCAGCCCTGTCTAGCCGAGGTCAAGCAGACAGACTGCAGAGGGCTTAGCCTGCTTTTGTCTCCCTAACACACACACACACACACGCCACAGCCTGACTCTGGATGGCAGATGGCCGCTGGAGACTATAAGGCCAGACACACAGCCCTCGTCCTCTTGTCCAGCCTAAAGGGAGCGTGTGTGTGTGTGTGTTGAGGAGGTTTCAGATAAAAGCATCAGGCGTGCTGCACCCGGCCTCTTTGTTGTCGCGTATCCTTTTTATTTCCTCTTCAGGTTTTTATTTCCCGCCGCAGTGCTCGTCCACTGCTCGGTGTTTATTATCCCTGTGTATAATACTTATTGTAATGTTATTGTAATGTATTATATGTTATTGATTTTTTTAATGTATGTTTAAAGCAGTATATACAGTATGTGTGACATGACATGAGGAAGTTTTAGGGCTAGACCTATTGCACAGGTTTGAAATATTTTGCACTGTTTTAAGGCAAAAGAAAAAACGAGGAAGGAAATTTGATGGAGGAGGTTCGCTGGATGAGTTGGGTAGCTGTGCAAAACTCCTTCAGCTAAAAGGAGATTTAGAATTTGATTTTAACGTTTTGCGAGAAATGAATGGCCTTGCAGGATGTGCAGTATCTTCCAGACTATAAGACACACCCCCTAAATTCTGTCTGCTTAGGACAGAAATAAGCATAGAAGTCGCGTCACTTCTAGAGGGTGTCTTATTGCCTGGCAAGTACAACAGTTAGGGTAAATAATTTGGTGAAAAAATTTAACGTGCACAATTAACACACACCAAACTTGTTTCATTTCATCGACTATGTAAGGAATAAAACAACATGGCATGCTGTTATATTGTGGAAATGTTTTATTCCATTTACATCATAGAAATTTGACTACAATTAGAATTTTTTTAAATAATTATTAATTAAAGACCAAAAACGGCATACTTTTTATTTATTTAGTGTTGCATTTCGTGTTGAGGAACATCCACAAAACAAGTTCCTGTTCTCACTTATGTTATAGCAGTTACATATCACCATATTCCCCTTTTTTTATTCTCTTTTTTTAAAGTTAATATGACAAAAAAAAAGGAACTTGACCAAGAAACCATAGCCTCCTCTGTCCTGAAAACTTAAAGTAAAGCTTTACCTATTATTGTTACAAAGCGCTGACACTGGAGACTCCTTCCAAGAATGTTATAACATAAATAAACATCTTCTTACAAAAAAATTCACCACATCAACAATTACACACGTTTATGTAGAGCGTCCATCATATAAGTCCCTGTGCAAGTTGTCCCTGTGCGCATTAATATAAACCTTACGGTCAGAAACATAATCGAAACCTTCCGACCAATCAGAATCGAGAATTCATCAACACTGAGCTACAAGCTAGTTTGATATAAGAGCAAAATTGTGTGCGTTGGATTTTTTTGTTTGCCAAATTACCACTTTTAAAAAGTTTTTGTGCTTTAGATTTGACTTTTTTCCCTCTTATTGCCCTGAAGTGCAGCTTCCTAATAGAAGATTGAGGAGAAAATATAGATAGGAGCATGGCTTTAAAAAAAAACAAAAAAAAAACATTGTGTTTTGGCATTTTGCAGTGGACCTTTTACTCAAACTTGTATTTAAAAAAAAAAAGATTTGAGGTTGATTGGGTTTCTTTGCAGACAATGAGATGTTTTAACAGTATATAGCTAATAATAATCGTCCATTACTCTGGGCTTCGCAAACGTGTGTACTACGATATTGGATTAACACGAGCCAGTCGTCTATTTGTTAACGGCCTGCATGTAGTCATATATACAGCTTATATGAATATTATGACAACGAGGGGAAGATTAGGAAGCATTTCAGAGACGGGGTGAGTAGTTTGTAGCCTTCAGCTGCTTTTTTTTTGTTGTTGTTATTTTGGGGGAAACACTCACTTGTACACTCTCTCACATACACATATATGTGTAAACGTATATATATATATATATATATATATATGCACACACATACACACACACACACACACACAAAACCTCCAAGGTTTCTGTTTCTGAATCTCCGCTGGCAGGTTTGTGTTCGTATAATTTCTGTCTTGCATCAAGAATTGAAGACTTGAAGACAAGCATGAGTGTGTGATTTAAAAATAGTGCTCTCGCACATGAAACCTCACGTGCTTGTCTTCAAATATGATTATTTTATTTTGTATTTGTATAATTTTAGGCTTTTATTTAATGTACATCTATGTTTGCTTCTCAGTGATCTCCCAGTAAAGAGGAACTGTGCATTTTGTTTGGTTTTTTCATCAATTCCACACACACACACACACACACACACACACACAAACACACACACACGGCAGGACTCCTGTAACCTTTGACCTCACCGGTCACCAAGACTGCTGAATGCAGATTAGCCCTATTTGCATTTCATTGACATTAAAATGAGACTTTGCTCCAGCAGCTCCTTTAGACTAAAACATTGTAGAATTTGCAGACGAAAGCCTTCAGCGATTTTTATTTATTTATTTTTTGTGGGGATTTTATTTTCTGTTTTTGTTTCTGCAGTTGAAAATAAACTGGGATGAGAAGTGAAAAGGCATCTCTTCTGTGTTTCTTTTTCTCTCTGTCTCTCTTTAGCATCATCATCATCGTCATCATCATCACTACAGTTTAATTAACTAACACGTCTAGGATCTGTCTGTCTGGATGAAAGTGCACTCGGAGCAGCGAAGAGCGTCTAAGTGGGATTCACACAAGGTGCTTGAAAGTACTCTGGTTCAGCTTTATTGTAACCTGGAAAATAGGCTTTTTTTAAAATTGGATAAATAAAAGATGTTGAATATGTAACAAATCATTATCGAAGACGGTTTACATTTACACAGTAATTATTTGATTTTGGGGGGAAACTTTTGGCACCCCATGGACAACAGACCTGATGCTCAGTCTCTGACAGCGACAGACCGAGGAAATGATTTGTGATTCAGGAAAACACAGGTTTAATCACAGCTGCCTGGAAAACAATGCTTTGTTGGACGAGCCATGTCTATTCTTTCTTAATTTCTTTCTTTCCTCTCATTTCCTTTCCTTTTAAGCAACATCGATCTAAACATTAAACGCCACGAAAATATTTCAACACCAGATTCAAACAAAACTAAAACCACGATGACCAAAAGCTGCTCTAAAGGTTCCTCTCTTTCTCTCAGTCTTCTTTTCTTCGTCCCTGAAAAGCTGTAAAAACTCTCACGTTTACTTCATCATCTTTCTAACATTTACTTTCTCCATCATCTCTCTCTCTCTCTCTCTCTCTCTCTCTCTCTCTTTCTCTCTCTCTTCCTCTTCCTCTCTTTCTTTTCTCTCTCAACTTACTCTCTATTATCTGCCCATAACAAAAGCTACAGCTGCCCCCAGCCAGGAGCCACACAGACCAGCGGGAGAGAGACACACTCCAGCTGCCACTCTCCCATCCTACACACAACACACACACGCACGCAGCAGCTGGGCATGTGAAATCCCCTGCAGCTCTGACACAGCTGTATAGGTGACAGGAAAGCAGAGGCCACCTACCTGTGGCGGTGTGTGTGTGTTGGTTGGGGGGTGGGGTTGAGCTTAGTGGTTGAGGTGTTGGACTACTGATTGGAAGGTCATGAGTTCAAATCCCGGCGCTGCCACTGCTGGGCCCTTGAGCAAGGCCCTTAACCCTCAACTGCTCAGTTGGATAAAATGGCGTAAATGTAAGTCACTCTGGATAAGGGCATCTGCCAAATGCCATAAATGTAAATGTGTTTGTGTGAGTGTGTGTGTGGCTGAACAGCAGGTGCAGCTTTTCCCGACTCTGACAGTCACACTCCACTGAATGTGACTAGTTTGGGGAACTTGTACTGTGTGCGTGTGTGTCTGTGTTGTTCCATCACTGCACTGCATGGTCGCAGTTCTTGCTCCCTCTCCCCAGAGGAACTCAAGAGCCGTTGCCACTCTTCCTGCCCCTGCCTGCGAGGAAGTGATGTCATGACCCATTCACTTCCTGAATGAACTGTTTAATGATGGAGGGCTGTGGTTATAACTCTGGTGTGCTCACCGCTCACTTTAAGTCATTCCTGCTAGGCTTTCTCCATTCCTCTGATATTCTCCTTCATGTCCATCCCTCAAGTGTCCTCTGTTCTCTGTCTCACTCCTCAGTACGATGTTCTTCCTCTTATTATTATTATTCTGTTATTCCCGTTAAGCCTAAGGTGCTGCATTTTTCTGCTTGGTTTTTAGGTAACACTTAGAGTTTACATGTAGTGCATGTAATCAATCACATTAATCCTTTGTAATAGAGTTGATTGATTAGAGGAAATTATTTTTAAAATGTTAACATGTCTATGACACTAAAATACGGTAACATTGTAGTGGAAACACTGTAACAGTATAACACAAGGAGGTCAGGTTACTAATTATGCACTGTAAAACATCACTTCATTGATTCAAATGGTCTCCATTCCGATGCTAAATTGTTGCCAGTAAGTGTTATCATTTTTGCTAACACTGTATTTGATGTGTACCTACATAATGCCTTTATAACACGTTCATATTGCATAAATATTTTAGAAAGCAATGTTGGAGAGTTCATAAAAGGCTTATGTCAAAATACGTATGATTATATTTTGTACAGTTTTGTCTTTACATGGAAAACCACCACCATCCATTATCATTTATGAGTTGACTGATTGAGCTATTTCATTACTGTATTTTTTTATCCATATCTTACCAGGTTTGAGCTTATTTTTACTAACAGCACTTTGAGAAAGTTGTAGAAGTTACACAAAGTGTTTAAAATTTAGTGTTAAATTTGATTAACACTAATAACACAGTTATGTGTGTTTTATCTGGGCCTTAAGTAAAGTACATTTTCCTTTTTTTCCCCAAGTATTTTTATAAAACAATGTCAGGACGCTTGTAATGACATGGTAATAACAGTTATGTATATTTTGTCTACCTTCATATTATGACTTTATATGATTTTAGTTTTAATGTCATATCACCACATAACGGAAGTTCACTGAGCAAGGTTAGTTGTCACGATGTTCTAACGCAAGTCAGCCTGAAAAATGTCATAACACGATCTTTAATAGACCACAATCTATCCAAAAATCCTGTTGGAATAAGGCTTTATAAATGTTTAAGTTCTTTTGGGGTTGTGTAGGTGTTATGTAGACCTACTAACACCACTCACAATATTTGGTGCAATGGAACAAAAATGACCAGAAAGAATATGAAGCTCTGAAGTGTGTGTGTGTGTGTGTGTGTGTGTGTGTCTCCTAAGAAGCCACACAAGAGGAAGGAGAGACTGGTTTTATCACAGAGGAACTGTAGTAAGAGGGAAGAGAACCCACTGTAGGTGTAGAATAATGTGAATATTGTGGTACTCTGCGCCCGTGTGTGTGTGTGTGAGAGAGAGAGAGAGGGGGACACAAAACACAAAAGGAAGGAGAGACTGGTTTTATCACAGAGGAACTGTAGAAAGAGGGAAGAGAACCCACTCTGGGTTTAATCTGAATATTATGGTACTGTAAGTGTGTTGTGTTGTGGTGTGTGTGTGTGTGTGTGTGAGACACAAAACACAAGAGGAAGGAGAGACTGGTTTTATCAAAGAGGAACTATAGAAAGAGGGAAGAGAACCCACTCTGGGTTTAATCTGAATATTATTGTACTGTATGTGTGTGTGTGTGTGTGTGTGTGAGACTCTGCTTGCTTTAATGGCTAATCTTTTACCTCAGTGTTGCTTGAAGTGCTCATTAAAGCGCTCACTCGGTGCTGCAGGTGCACAGAGCTGTATTTGCACTGTATAAACTAATTAGCTTTACAATCGCGCTCAATATAATCTGAACCGTGTGGTGTGTTTTCTTTTTTTTTTCTCCAGACTATTTATTTATTTTGCGTGTGCCTCGGCTCTGCGAAAGGCAGCTCATAGCTCTCGTGTTTGAATAGTCTGCCTTAGTGACGGGGTGAGTGAAAGAGAAAGAGGTGTGAGACTCGGCTTTGCTGTTTATTTTCTGAGTGAGAAATTCATTAACACAATTTTTTATTTGGTGTGTGGGTGTGTGTGTAGAGCAGAGCTGAAAGGAAAAACAGCGCTGGTTTGTGTGTGTCAGTGTAGAAAAAAAAACCTTCACATGACCTTTTCATCTGTATGAAATGCTGGAAGCTTGCATTTGCTTGAATCTTTGCTTAGGTTTTGAAGTCTGTTTACCTCAAGAAATGAAAAAGGAAAAAAAATCTAGTAGCTTCTAGCGTATTGCAGATAAGCTAATCATCACTATCAGTGGGAAAGCACAATTAAACAGGAAAATGAATAAAAATGATGGGAATTTATTATAATTAAATTGAACATCTTGGTGACACTTCGTTTCAAATAAATTACCAATCTGCTGTGTCAGTTTAGAGAGAGATGCTAAGTTCTGACGTTAGCATAATAAACTTAGCATATTCAATTAACATATTTAAAAAAAAATCAGTGACGCTAGTTTTCTAAACATGAATCAACATAGTTTCTGTAGCAGATCCTCTTTGACAACCAATCACATGCATTTTAAATTAGTTAGCTATTTAGGCTAATCGGACCAGAGACTGCTTCAGGAATGGAGGAAGTTTTTACAGAGTCTCATAGACTTTTCAGTTTATTTACTCTCTCTGGTCTGATTAGTGAATTCACAACATGGCTTGCTTAAATAAAAAAGTTTGACAAAGAAGCCTGATGAATGGACGGAAGTATGCGTTTATTCTCCTTACGTCAAATTGAAAATGGATGACTCATCAGTTTCAATTCAGAGTCTGTTGCGCTAGTCAAGTGTTAACATGAATCACCAGTGTGATACAAAACATAACCACTTTAAAATGTCTTATTTACAGCTTAAACTAGTCATTAATAGGTCATTTAACGTAACTTGGCCTTCACAACTTTTATTTGAATACCGCTGCACTATAAGATAGGAATGAAGTTTTCTTAACTAGCTAGTTAGCAAAGTTTCTGCTATCTTTGTTAGATCAATTTTTCCTGGTGGTGAAGTTCAGCTCACTAAGCTACAGGAGAAACTGCAGGCAGATCCTAATGCTAGCGTTAAACGCCTTTACCATGGTGGGTAGGTAAGAAATCTTTATATATTTTTAATGGGAAAACTTGAATATTTGTTATAACATGTCCAGTTACATTAAAATACCAATTAATGAACAGAAAAAAACAGAAATCCTTCATCAAGGTGTTGAAAGCTGGATGAGGTGAGAGCAGTTGATATAGCAGGAGATCGCTAATGAAGGATTTCTGGTTTTTTTTTTTTTTTTTTTTTTTTTTTTTTTTTTTTTTTTTTTTTTTTTTTTTTTTTTTTTTTTTTTTTTTTTTTTTTTTTTTTTTTTGAGTACACTACAGTTCTGGATTTCTCCTCTATATTTAAAAATGTACTCTTACACACACACACACACACCCCATAAAATCCTCCTCAGTGAAAGTCAGCTCAGTCGAAGGTGTGATGAGACGCACAGCTGAAGCAGCACCTGACATCTCCGTTGCTAAGATTCAGCTGCCGTCTAGCAACTGTCACCACAGAAACTTGCCCCTGTACCGTGACCCTGTTGCTAGGCAATATAAACTCTCAAAGTTACATGAGATTGGGAGATTGGGAAACATCCCTGCTGCAGAAGAGTGTGAGATTGGGAAACATCCCTGCTGCATAACACTGTGAGATTAGGACACAGCCCTGCTTCTCAACAGTATGAGATTGGGACACAGCCCTGCTTCAGAAGAGTGTGAGATAGGGACACAGCCCCTGTTCATCAACAGTATGAGATTGGGACACAGCCCTGCTGCAGAACAGTGTGAGATTAGGACACAGCCCTGCTGCAGAACAGTATGAGATTGGGACACAGCCCCTGTTCATCAACAGTATGAGATTGGGACAAAGCCCTGTTCATCAACAGTATGAGATTGGGACACAGCCCTGTTCATTAACAGTATGAGATTGGGACACAGCCCTGTTCATTAACAGTATGAGATTGGGACACAGCCCTGCTGAATAACAGTACGAGACTGGGACACAGCCCTGGTGCTCAACAGTGTGGGACTGAGGCACAGCCCTGCTGCATAATAGTATTTTTTCACTCTAAACCCAGAATAGTATTTTTGTATCTTTATCAGTTTTCTCAGTAAAGTTGCATCTTTGCATCATTCACACTCACAGCCTTCAAAAATATTTCACCATTGGCACATTTACACTGAAAGCCCTGTTACCCAGAATGCAACAGATAACAAATCAGTGTATTTGGTGGAATTTACATCTCAGACACTTTAGTTTGTTTCACCTGTATCTTTCTTTCTTTATTTCTCCCAGTCTGCTGGTGATTTGCTCATAACGGGCATCCAGTACTGACTGTGCCATTCATCTGACAGAGAATTTTGTCCTTGAAGCAAACAGTCGACAGCTCTTTCATTTCTCAATCGCTCCACTTTCCAGACTGTTTTTTCTCCTGCTGTCGCTTCACAACTAATATTTAAATCATTCAGGTCTTTACAGGGTTCCCACATCTTTGCCTGTGAAGATCAGAGAGCGATCTCCAAGGTTCTCTCTGATAAATTTCTCTTCCTTCCTTTCTCTTTCTTCCCTCATTCTCCATTTTTCTTTATTTCCTTCTTCCCTCACTTTCCCTTCCTTCTTCCCTTCACTCTTTCTTCCTTCCATCCTTCCCTTCCTCCCCACTCGCTTCCACCCTTCCTTCCGGCCCTTATTTGGAATAATGATTGCATTGGTGAGAAACTGATTACTAAAAATACGCTTTTTGTGCCAGGAATTTAATTGTTACATTTTGTTGTAATAGTTTAAGTCTCTGGTGTCCCACTGAATACAGTTCACTGGCCAGTCTTGTCCAGAAGGCTAGTCATGTTTAGACCCTGGTGCTGCGCTCCTGAGAGGAAGGCACTCGTGAGTACTATCTTTAATTACACCATGTTTCCCTGATGTTGAGCGTGGTGGTGATGGTGAGTCTCTTGCAGCTCTCATCACCTCAACAAGAACACAGTTTCAGCACTGACCCCTCAGGGGTCTACAGCCTCATTACTTTACACAAGGGTAATGAGGTGCTGAAAACCTCGCTGTACACACCCACACACAGAGTTTTCAGGGGTCAGATTGTTGCGTTGTATTGAAGGGGTCTGGTTAACATTAAAAAAGCACAACCCAAATCTACCGTGCCACCTAAAAGCACACAGTTACAGGGGCGGCTGGTATAAATGAGCTAGCAGGGCTAAGGGCTCTCTCTGTTTTAAGGAAAAGATACATAAAAATAAGGGCCAGTTTTTGGAGCACACACATTGTCTTATATTGTTGCTGCTAAAATCATCATCATTTGTGAATTAACACTATGCCTACCCCAGATTCTGCACAAAGTTGGTCACATATTGATCAGAGGCTAATAAATCGAATCATATTGTCAACTTGTTGCCTTAAGAATCAAAGTTGTGTCAAATCGTATCATAAGGAAGTCTGGGGTTTACACTATTAATCATGCGGTTGGAATGAATAAGGTGGCATTAGAAATGAAAAAACAAAACTAGCTAGCAAATTTACCAAACTTAAAGCTAACTCGACATGACTTTTTAATTTAGATTGAATATGGGATGACAAATGAAACGTCATCCTTTATGAGTTGTTGGTAAATCCACCGTTGTACCCAGTGTATCTGACTTTGTTGTGAGTTTGATTAGATGTCTTTAAAAATAAATGAAATAAGCAAGAACATGACTGATTAGAGAAGTAACTGGGCAAGAAAAATATCTCATAGCTTTTGAGATTTGTAATGAGTACTCTGAAGGTGAAAATGAAAATGTAAAAAGTTAAAAATTGTTTTTTTCTCCTCTTATACACATATTTGAGTAAGAGTGCAAAGTATAAAGTCTCAGTAATACTCGAGTAAAATACAAATCTTGTACAAAATAGTACTAAACACTGTAACAAAGTACAATTATGCATGTATTTTCCACCAGGTTAATATGTATACAAATGTGTGTATGTGTAAACTTTTCATTGCTTTCATACACTCTTTCATGTCTTTCATGTCATTACTGCTCATCAACTGGCACTCTTTCCAGTTCTAAAAGTCTTGCCGTCTTCCATTTCACAGAAGTCTTGCGGGAACATCTGACACTGACGACTTGTGAAAGAACCTCTGGTTTCAGTTCCTGTGGTCTTCCCATGTGTCAGACAGCGTGTGTATGTGTGCGCGGTGTGTATGTCAGTTTCTGTCTACGTGCGGTCAAAGAGGATCCGTCAGCGACTACTCTCGCTTCGTGGCCACTTGAGTTCCGCATAGACGTCTGGCTCGGCCGCAGTTCTGCAGACGGCATCTGTCTGCAATCACGCTTCGCCTTTTAACCACCAAGTCTTTCCACACTGCAATCATTTTTACACAATACCTGGCTCTACAAGCACGAAATTCACGACCCCGTAACAAAGAGACGACAGATTTTTATCGCAATTCATCTGTCTTGTGAAACAGTACAAACAGTTCCACTGATGAGGCTCAGAGGACATCACGCCTGTCAAAGCACTGCTACTCGAAACGCTTAACCTCAGCCGAAAAACGAATGAGTCGCTCTCATCTTGAGGCTCTTGCTCACCGAGGGCATTTCATGTAAACACATGGTTTTCTGGTGAGGAATGAATGGGACCATGTGATTCACTGAGGCATTATGTCATCCTATAATTACTAATTGAAGAACCCTTTCTGTTGTATGAAGAACTGGAATTTTCTTGCTTTTATTTTTTTAATCCAAATGTAGCATGTAGACAATGTTAAAGTTTCAAAATCTAATCTTTTTCCAGTACTTACAGTCAATATATGAGAACTAAGCTGCAAAGACCAACTTTTTGACTTCCTTGTGGTTATGATGTCACTACCCTGAACATTCACATGTGCAAATGTATCGCAGAATTGCCGCCTGACAGCTCCTGGCTCCCTGATTTCAATCCTATGCTCCGGTTGCTGTCCGTATGGAGTTTTGTATGTCCTTCCCATGTCCTTGTGTGTTCCCCAGGTTCTCTGGTTTCCTCCCACCTTCTAAAAACATGCTAGTTTTTAGGATTGGCTATTAGCATGTGTGAATGAGTGTGGGAAATTGTGTGTATTGTGCTCTGCGATATACTGGTGTCCCATCCAGGGTATATTCCCACTTGACACCCAGCGTTCCTGGGATAGGCTTCGGATCCACTGCCATCCTGACCAGGATAAAGTGGTTACTGAAGATGAATGAATGAATGAATGAATGAATGAAGCACAGATATATTAGAGCATGAAATATGGAGGAAACTGGCTAAAACCATGCTGATCCTGACTGTGGGAAAGAAAATATATCCGCATAGAACAGCCTTCCAAAGGACTCAGGCATCCGAAATCAGTGGTTGAAGTTTATTTTTTTCTGATGTCCCTGCGGATTTCAGTCTGAGCATAACAGTTTGTTCAGCACATTCACCAGGACCGCGTTTTAACTATGGCAGCCTGTACCAAAATGTTACTGCTGGACAGCTTGATTGGAATTGATGACAAGCCTCCAAACTGTAAGTAGTCCAGTTGTAATGTTTTGGCTGTATTTATACTGTTAACTATGAATATTCAAAAGAAGACAGTAGAAGATTTATAAGGGCTACAAGTGCTGGCTTGGCAGCTCCTGCTTTGCTAATGTAAATGCTAATTTTATAGGTATCATATCAGAACAGTACTATTTACATTTGCACTATTTGTACATTTTAGCAACTTGTAGTTAGTGAGATTTGTGATTGGGGCCATATTTCAGTCAGATTTCTGAACCACACAAACCAGTGGTGGCCAGGATTTCATTTCAGGGGGATAATAAGATCTGTTATATTGATTAGCATTTGGGTTGATGCCAGACAGTAGTAGGAGCGGAGATGGTACGAATTTGTTATTTAATGATTTACTTTGCAATCTATCGTCAACCAATCTCGCCATATGAATAACATCACCATAAATACCTTTATGACAGTTCCACTGAAAATGGTTAAAATAAGATGTGAGTAATAAGGGAGAAATTTACATTTTATCTTATAAAAACAGTTCTGTGCTTCTTTTTCTCCTCTTGCAGTAAACCTCCAGTACTTCCTCACATGTCACCTCTATATTGTTATGCTCAGAGTGTAGCTAGCTGGCTAGTAGCATAAAATGCTTGAGGTTGATCCTGTAGCTGGTAACCAATAAAACGTTAAATATGGAGGAAACATAAACAAACCCGAAATACTCGCCCTAGCTACACTTTTGACACAAACACACAATGATGGTATATGTTAAGATGTATATGTTAAGATGTATATGTTAAGATGTATATGTTAATATGTTATTTCTTGGAATTTTTATACAGTCATAAACATGTTTCTCATTTCACATATGGAAAGTCCAACCAATCAGAACAGAAATCATTTTTATATGCAAGTCTTAAAGATATATTACAGGGTAAAGTGTTAGAAAAATTCACATAAATTCACATCGAGGAAATTCATTGATCCATGCCCAAATGTATAAACTACTGTTAGTAATGATGCCCCATTAAAGAAGCCTTGCTTTGAAGCCCAAGGCTATGCTTAATCCTTGCCAAGAGAAGCAGTTCAGCATGCTAAGTTTTTTCTAACATTTGTTTTTACAAATGATAAATACTGTACAACATTTATAGCAACTCAGTTCCCAAACAAGCCCTCACAACGATGTCATAGTGTCAGTGGAGCATACAAAACATTTGAATTGCCATTTGAACGTCTGAGGACTAATTTGACTCACGATTGAACTTGCGCTCATCTTGCATTCTGGAGCTCCACATGATTCAACCTGTTTTACAACACCTGATTCAACCTGTCAGGCCTTTCATGGGTTAACTTTGGTGTCTTATAAGGGAAAACACAAATCCCTTTAGGGATGTTACCTGGATTTGACACTGCTGATCCAGTCTGACTGGGTGAAACCAGGTAAAGGCCATGACACCTAATTGATTACGGCAGCCTAAGCTAGATTAGGGCTGCCTACAGAAGGCCTGACACAACTACGATGTTGACTAAGTGAGTGAGAATGAATGGGCAAGGACAAAAAGCCTGAATTCCTAATGCCAGTAAGCATGTTTCAAGCTGAGTAGAGTCCCCTGAACACCTGGAATAGTCTACCCATAAAAACATTGATCCAGTGTCAGCCAGTGGTTTACTGACGGTCCAGACCATCAGGTGGTCTAACATATGGGACGAATGCAATATGTTTATCAGTGTAAGACTATTGCTTGGAGAAATTCACATGCGTACTATCATATGAAGGATGTTAGAAATATGAGACCATGGAGATCTTGAGGAAGATTATGGTAGGATATTATATTAAAGCTGGTTTATGGACCATCCTGGTGGGGTTATGAGCCATCATATCTCATGTCATTAAATGGGTGGTGATGATGGTGTGAGGTGTTATTACATGTCATACACCGTGGGTAGCAGTCTGTATACAGTATGAAATTTAAATCTGCCAGGACAGCCCATATTAAATTACTCATGGCTATGATGTCACTGCAATGAACACATTTATTTCTGTATGCCTGTGGCAGATTTTTTGTAGCAGAAAATGCGGAAAAACTGCTGGGGATTTTACTATTCCTGGCTATTCGGAAGCAAATGTATCTTTGCATATCCCTCCAAAGGATCTACAGTTTGACCATTTTGCTCATTAACTGCTGCCACACAGATTTAAAATATATTGCAGGATGTGGAACAAACTATTATAGTGTGTCATCATTCAAGACATGATGAAACCAAACTTCCCCAAACTTGGCTTTCTGACAGAGCCCTAACTATTTCCCTGGAGCCCACATTACCCAACCACCCCAAAAGCAATTCTGAGAGAAACCAGGCCAGACCTGAACCAGTAACTTCTTGGCTTTGACCACCTACCACAAGACGATTGGCTACTCTTCCAAGTCTTGGGGTATGCATGTTTTTAAGCTCTTCTTGAAGAATGGCTACAACCCCAACTTCAATGCTGATGGCTGAGCTCCTGCTTTCTGCTTTTCTACCTATATTACATGAACAAGCAAATTCAGAGAATCACTACTTAACGTGTAATTTTAAAATAACTACTTGGATAAGCATGCTTTGTCAAGGGAAAGTATGTTGCCTTTCTACTTACTGTTCTGGGAGGTTTGTTAACCAAAACTATGCTGGCTTCTCTATAGGAATAAGTGATATTTGTGGAAAACCCTTTTCAGCTATATATAGTTGTGAAAATTACAATAGTCTGGAAAGAGGGAAAAATGGCATTTAAAGATTTCATTGTGACTGCGGTGCAGGAGCATCATGGACATTTTCACAACTGGAATCTGATTACGGGCTGAATTGATTAGACTTTTGTCCATTTTGATTGGAAAACTTGATTGGCCAAATTCCAATTTTCTGTCTGACCATTTGCCACAAAACCCGTCTCTACAACATGTTTCCTTTGTTCCACATATACAGAAATGACTTGCCCCACTATCCAAGATACAGAAGACTCTTGTGTAGTATGAGCTTTCCCTGGTCCTCCAAACAGCCGAGACTTCAAACAAAGACTGAAGACCAACCATCTCACTAATGACCAGTTGTACTAACCCCCTTTCTAACACCAAAATGGTCTTCTATTTGGACTAGCACGAGGGTGTGTTTTGGTGAAAACTGTAAGGCATTTCTGTACCTCACACGATTGCTGAAAAGTCCTAGTTCTAGTGCTAGCAGGAGAAATCCTGGACATTGGTGGCCCATTTCCCCTAAACACTACAAGAGTCAGTAAATGCTACAGTATGATATTCTGTGACTCTACCTGCACTTGCACTCTCAGCAATTGCATTTCTCTCAATGAAGCAAAATTTGCACAGCGTTCCCAAGCTCTTACCTGACTGTCTGTTCATAGAACATAGTGGCATCCTTAACTTTTCACTTCTGACCTACAACCCACACACACACCCCAAGTGTGTGAAAAAGGGTTATAAATGCATTGCAATTGTGTGAATAATACAGGCCTGTATCCTAGTAACAGTGGTGCTCTTGCTGTCAGCACCCATTTTTCAACTTAGTTCACATTTTCTGTGTGAAAATTATCATCAGTTAGATGCATTTGATCCTTAAATCCGTGACCTTTAATGCATCAATTGAACGGCTAACATGCAAAACTAAGTGGCTTTCCCATTTGCCCTGCAGTCTAGGCGTCATCAGTGTCATTTGCTAATCCATGCTTTTTGTTAGCTAATGCGGTGCATTCCCTCTGTATAAAAGCCACATTGTATGACTCATAGTCTTGTCCAGCTTGCCCAACCACGTGTCAGAAGTAGCGTCAGTTTGTCTCACTCTCACACACTCGTACATGTGCACAGACATACCAGCTGGAGCCTCATTGTTTTCTGACAGGGCAGACTATAGTATCAGATGTGGCTGAATAGGACACAATGGCAGTAGAGTGTGTGCGTGGGACTGGTGACGCTGTGGTTGGCTTGGTTTGGTGGGGCATGCATGTGTTACACAGCCCTGGAGCCAGACTTCGATGCTTCATTCTGTCTCCTTCACCCAGTAGCACTGGAGCCTGGGCTGAAGGGCAGCTGGAGTGGCTGATGACCAACTCTCGCTTCTCTTCATTCGTCTGTTTGCTGTGGAGGTGATGGCGTCAGCTTTTCTCCTGTTTGTGTTTTCATTAGATTGAATGCTGCATTGTTGCACAGAGACAGAGAGTGTAAAATGCAACAGTTGCAGCATCCATGGCCAAAACAATCACTCACTTCTTTCTTTCACCCACCACCCACAAAGCATTCTCTGTCTTTGTCTTTCTCTGTATGCGTGTCAGGTACTGATCAAGTTCTGAAAGAGGAAGTCTCAAACTTTGAGTGATAGTGTGATCGTGACTGCTTGGGATGTGTTTCATGCTTCAACGATTTTGACTCAGCGCTTGTGTAAATGCAGAGGTGTGGCCATAACATGCCTCACTGCTTCTAGTGGCTTATAAAACAAGCCTTACTAATTGCTTTATATTTGGGATTCTTTGAAGCTGGTTTGACCAAAGGGTGGCACGGAGATGCTGTAGGTAGCATTGCCACCTCACAGCTCCAGGGTCCCCGGTTCTTTCCAGAGCTTGGGTTGGCATTTATGGGATCTAGTGCTGTGTGGTGTTTTGCATGTTTACCCCATGTCTGCTTGGGTTTTCTCTGGGTTCTCTGGTTTCCTCCCACCATCCAAAAACATGCAAGGTGTGAATAATGATTGTGTAAATGTGTGTCTGTTTGGTTCCCTGCAATGGACTGGTGTCCCATATGGGGTGAATTCTCCCACCTTGCGGCCAGTATTGATGGCATAAACTCCAGGTTCACTGCAATCCTAAACAGGATAAAACAGTTTCTGAAAGTGATTATCACCAATTGGTGACATTCAGTACAGCATCTCATCTTCATCCAAATAGTCCCTGTGTGCAAAAATGGAGCAGGAACTAAAAAGGTTTCTGGCAGTACAATGTGACCCATTGGTAACGTTCAATATAATCGCAATCAACACTGCAGAAAAGTATCTACAGTGGCACAGGAACTAAAATCAGACCTAGATCCCCTAAAGATGAACTGTGTTAAAGGAAAAGACCTGCTTAATGGAATAACACCTCCCTCCTAATACTGAGATCCACCAAAAGTACCCGTAATATTGATGATTGGGTGGAATGGTGACTAATGCCTCTCTGATTATAGTTTCAGACTCGGGTGTAGCTTGCCTTCACTGAAACCACTTATTAAACAAACCTTCATAGCTGCTTGTTAGATACTAACAGTTTTTTTTAAATGGCAGGTAAGAGAGTTGGTCATTGTGAAGCTTGTGTTTGACCAATTTTTTTTTAAATTTCGAACGGCAAGGTGCATGCCCAGTAGAACCTGATTTTCAGAAAAATACCAACTAAAATCAGCCCCGGTTCCTTTGGTGGAAATTCACCTAAAGTGCAGGAATTAAGATCAGCCCTGTTTCTTCTGGTTGAACCTAAAGTATGTGAGTTCCTGACAAAGTTCCTGGGTTCTTAAAAAGGGTTCTACCATGGAAACGTGACTACAGAGAACAGAAGGTATTATTCATCTTTGACTCAGACACATAAAAAGAGAAGTACAAAATGTCTTGATGACATTTCTGCACTTTTTTTCTTGATCAAAGAAACAGGTTAAATGACCATGCTTTTTCTAAAGCCACCAGAAGCTCCAGGACTGAGGACATGGTCTTACATGGGCATGTCCATTGGCTGCTCTGCTCGCTGCTGGTGGGTAGTGATGTTTCTGTGCTTGCTTATAGACGTTGCTATGAAAATAAAGTAAACAGTATCGAACCGTACCAAACTTGGCTTTGGGGAAGTAAACTATTCAATATGCTGTTTGGTATATTGTTATATGTTATATCAAAGAGTACGAATAAACCGTAAACGCGGATGAGTTTGTTTTCCTTTACATAATGCGCATAAGTCGTCCAACTGCTAGCTAGTTTGCTCATCTCAATCTCTCCAGGTTTCTCAACAAGGATCTGATGCCAATGTTGCACTAATGCTTAATAGTTACAGTATTTCCAACACAACAAAAATGAAAAAGCTCTATCGTATCAGGTGTAGAAGCAAATTTGTTGTAAACATTACCAAATGGAAAAATATTCCCTTCAAAGCTTCCCAGTCAACTGTTATGTATAAATCCAGCAATGCTAATAAAATATCCATGATCTACTCATGTAAATATAAGCAAGACACCAAGAAATGTTTTGCCACATGGACCACCGTGATGAGCTTGTCTTTTTTAAATTTTGAAAGTGTTTTTTTTTTTTTTTTTTAGATATTTGAAATTTGTCCTTAGTTGTGACAAACGCTAGATACTAGGTACAATGATTTCTTTCACCTAATAATTTTTACTCTTACTTACATTTCAAAAGATCTCTACTTCCTACTCACTTCATTTTCAAACACATTTGAACATTTCTTTTCAAACTACATTTCTCTATAATCATTTAATTGTAAAGCATGACTTTTTAGCATCAGACAGCTTCAAGGATTCAATCTAAATTCCTAACAGCAAGAATGAGACCTAATACCGAATAATATAATCACTGCAATCCATCTGCTGCTATGTGCACTTATTTGTATTGTGACAGCTAGCTATTAGCATTCAGCTAGTTTGCATTGAGTTATTATTATGCTAGCTAACATAAGAGAGATTAGCAATAAAACTAGCTAATATTTTCCTGGGTTCTTTGGTGAAAGCTGCACTTTCAATTTACAGTCATTTAATCATCAGTAACTTACCTCAGTGTGTGATTTGAATTTGTGATTTGATACTTTTATGTTCATAATTTAAGTAAATTCAAGAGTTTAAACTTTTCAACTCTAACTGGACTGCAGAATTTGAACTTCAGCTTTCACCAGAGAATTTATTAAGATGAGTAATTGCACTTTCACTTGAGGTAAGACTTTGGGTACTTTTTACACTTCTGTTGGCAGAATAATAAAATTTTTCAATGATGTCACTTTTCATTTTTCAGCCTGATGACACTCACTTGCCCCAAGTCCAAATGATTGGCTCAAATGATTCCTGGGACAAATCGTATGGTGTGTGTGGTCTGACATTTCTTCAATTCCCCACTCACAACTTTAGTTCCTTCCTGAAATGAAGTCCCATTTACTGTTTGATGCTCGAAAATGGAAGAAAAACATATAACTGTGCTTTCATTTTATCCTGTCCATATACGACCTCTCATTAAATGTGTATAAAGAAAAATAAAGATTGCAAGGAAGTAGCAGAGATTGTTTGTGTCTCTGGGAAGTGTATCTAGCTACAGTAGTACATTTAGCTTGTTTTGCTAATCTGCCAACAAAGCTAGCACAATACATGTAAATCAAACTTAAATACAGTTTAAACAAAATGACTATACATTTTGGTTACTAACATTTCTCATCTGAACTAAAGGAATGAATGCATGCAACCAAATTGAATGCATTTTTATCATTTTTCTACCTGCATTACAATTTCACTTCTTAATGCAACTGATGTCACTGTGCCAGTAATCTTCAGTCATTATGTTAGGTCAGTAGTCGGTGATTAAAAACCTACAGTTTCCTTTCAGTAAAAATATTTTTATTTGAGTTTATGTGGACGAGTGCTCATGAAGTGCTACAGAGGTTACCATTGATTTTATGAACATAAGCGATAATTACGCTGATTTAATTCCTCTTGATTGTTTTGGGAAATGTGCATGGTTTAATAATGTCATCCTCTCATTACCCATGCACCCTTGCACATTGGGGCAGGAAAGAAATGCCACAGGCACAATATATATGGTAATAGAGCTAGTGCAATAAAGTAGTTTATTGTTATACTAATGTACCTCAGTAGAAATGTTCTCTCTCTCTCTCTCTCTCTCTCTCTCTCCGTTTGCCTGCATGTTAAGTGCAACTCTTAACCTCCTGCATGGCTGATGGCAGTCGCGTGCATTAACAGTCTCTTTCCCTGTGGAGCAGAGGTCGTCTCGGTTGGTGGAATTCATCCGTCGTGTGAACCAGACAAAGAGACAGTTATCATGGGGACATGTAGAGGATCCTCCTTGCTTTTTCACTCAAACTGCCATTGCTAATGGACACTGTCATCGACATGGATCTCAATCTGAAAATAGTTCTTTCTAAAGCTGGGTATGATTTTCAGCCTGATTTTGCTCTCGCAGACAAAAATCGCACATCGTAAAAGAATTCTTTAAAGTTGAGTTCTTAGAACGCATAATGTGACGCGCTCACTGGCTGCCAATTCAGTGTTATTGCAACTAAAAATAGTGAGTGACAAAACTCTGGTGGCATCAGAATTTTTTTAAATAAAAATTTTACTGTGCCATTTCAGCAGTCTTTTAAGATTATTTCTTCTCGCACTGCACGAGATCTGAAAATATCTTGGTTGAATTCTATAACAGACTGTGTGATAACCTGTGTTCTCCATGTCTCATTATACGATGAAGATGCTCTAACGATAGACCCGCGATTAAAGATAATTACCATGTTTTGCAAATAGCATGATCGGGAAAACAGCTAATGCAGAAAACGGACTCGCATACACACAAACATGCAAGTGTGCTTGAGGTAATAAGGAGATTTTTCTGTCTATTAGCATATTTCGTTTTCGTATTTCAAGCTGTCACATGAGTTTTGTTTCATCGTATGCCGCCCTCCTATTGGTGTCTTTTAGACGAGCGTCGCAGCAGCGCTCACACTCTGAGATTTGGTCATAGTGGCACTAATCAGCCAATCAATGTCACATTATGTGTTCAAACACCTCACAAATAAACATTCTTTAACAATGTGCGATTTTTGTCTAGCAAAATCAGACCGAAAATCGTGCAGTGTAAAGCCGACGGGAGTATGATCACTGCTACGACACTCATGACCAATAAATGACTAATAAAAGGACGGCGTAGGATGATGCAGAACTCACAAGGAAGCTACATATGCTAAATATACACTAGTGGCGAATGTAGAAACGTAAACATGGTAACAAACTCACTCACTTTTGTGCGAGCACAAGCTGATTTCTGAATCACGTTGATTGATGTGCACGCAGAACGTAGCCATTTTCTTCGTTAGAGGATCTTCATCGTATAATCTGACATGGAAAACCTACATTATTGGACAGTCTGTTATAGATTTTATTTAGAACTCATACAGCGTGACGAGAAATAATCTTTAAAGACTGCTGAAATCGTTCTCAGTGTAAAACCGGCTTAAGAAACAGAAGGATCAATAACACAGTGTGGTGTGAGTGCAGCAGGGTTTGGATTCCTCACACCGGTGGAACTGACCTTGCTCCAGGCAAGCTATAAAAGCGCAGTCCTTTGGGTGCCAACCAGACACATGAAACACAGCGAAGAGACGTGAGTGTAATTCTTTGCATCAGCATTTAGGATTTGTACCATATGCACTACTACCTTTTCAATGCTATATATCCATGAACCTTACATGAACCTTTCACAATCACAAGTTCTACGGATATTTTTTTCAGTTATACTAGGCAGAAATGAGGCCCAGACGGGATATAACACAGTCACTCTGCTGTGGAAGACATTTTTCTGTGTTTAGGTCTTTTTTTGGTCTTTTACAGGGTTTCTTGACATTCATTCAAAAATTCCAAATCTCAAGAGAATTGGCATCACGTTACCAGATTTTATTTATTTAGTTGATTTTTTTTTTTTCAGTTAAACAGGTCTCTGGTCGCAAAAAGTTTGAGAACCCCCGATTTACTGTACTGAACTCGCTGATGAATAGCATATCCCTTTAAAAAAACGTTCTTTTTTCTTCAGAAATGTTTATACAAACCGCAACATATTCCATGGAATCAATTTTTCTTCTCACCTATTTTTTACTCTGTCTGATGGCCAAGCAAAATAAGAAGGTGTTAAAGGAAGGTGTGAGCGTGTGCACACACACACACACACACACACCCCACACACAGTGCTCTGTAACAGCTGACAGTTTGTCTCACACAGTACCAACTAAACACAGATTAATGAGAGAGAGATTAGTGAGGTCATGGTTTCCTTTATGAATTTCCTCTGAATCCTGATACTCATTTCTCAAACGCACACGCACACACAGTATATCAGGGTAAATCAGCAAGAGGATGCTTGATTGCTGTCAGCACATTAACATTCAACTTCCTTCCAAGAGAATGCTGCAAATCGTGTGTGTTTGTATGCCGAGTCGCTGATCTGGGAAGATTTTGTTGTTTAAAACTAAAATACAATCATTAGTTACTTGCAGTGGCCTGAGAAAGAAAAAGACAATGCTCTCTTGGTGTATCTTTTCATCTCCCTCTCTCTGTGAACTCTCTTACAGGCATACTATTTTATTTCTTTCATTTTGTCTTTTCTTTCTCCCTCTGTTGATCCTTTCATGGAGTTCTCTTTTTCAATTCTCTCTGTTCCAGCTCTCACTCTTTACCAGGAGTCCCCTGGGTGTGAGGTGTGTGTGTGTGTGTGTGCGTGTGGTTTTTTTCCCCTCCAGACCAGTGTCCTTGGTTGTGTTCTGGTACAGAATGGCGCAACCTTGCGTCCTGCTTGAAGCTTATCCGCCGCTAAACAATAGCTAGCATGTCAAATTACTGCCAGAGGTTTAGCAAGAGCGAGATTTTCAGACCATGACTGCGTTTTTGTGGGTAATTAACTTTGAAGAACGCGCTAATAGATGGAAAAACAAAAGACCTAAAGACAAAAAAATGTCTTCGAAAGCAGAGTCACTGTAAGAACACTGAGGTAGGCTACGTAAAGCACACACACAGAGTGCTCATTAAGTGTTAAAACCAAAAACCGAAACAAAAGGGAAATGTAAGGGTAATTCCATGATTAGGGTGATATCTAGGCCTGGTAACTCTAAAAAACTGTAACTGAATCAAAGTAAACATTTTTTACAAGGTTTCTTGGCTGAAACATGCTGCATTTTGCACATGAATGAATAACAGAGTTAAGGTTTTTTTGTTAGCACAGAATTAGCAAACACGCAGAATGTGATTAACTAGCGTAAACGCTAAAGTTATGAGAACATTAAGGACATTCTACTGATTTGCTTAAAATGTATAATTTAGGTAACAATGTTGTACTTTCAAAGTGATCTCATCACTCAATATCACAATATTATGTAAAATAAAGGGAAAAAATGAGAGAACTTTTCTTCTTTCTCATGATCGTTGGGAAATTTGGATGAGGCAGAGTGATTCTAAGCACTAAAAAACTCCAACACTGTGTAACTCCATTTCTTACACAGTTAACCTGCAGTGCATTATGGGAATCCTTCAGCTGTTAAGACTACAGAGTAAAGATGTATTGAACATAATAGATTGATTTGATCTAAAACTTCAGTAGAGATCGGCACGCAGGGTTTTGATCAGATTTATTCCAGTTTGTAAAAAGAAATCAGGCAAGAAGAGCCAAAGTTCGCAGAATTCTATTATGCAATTGATTTCCACATATAATAATAATAATAATAATCATTTATTTTTGTTGTTTTTAGGATTGTATAACTATATTTTTTATATAAATATACATTTTTTATATATTATTTTAAATATACAGTACTGTGCAAAAGTCTTAGCCACTCTATTTTTTATACAAATTTTGTTTAGATGTTTATTTGATGTCTTCTGCATTATTGCAACAGTACAAAAAATACAATTTTTAGATTTGCAAACATTTTTTTTCCAAAATACATTATACAGATAAACAGAAAGTGACATATCACGTAATAGATCACTTTTCAGACAAAAACATAATGAAGGCTGTCAGCAGGAGTGGATGATACTTAAGGAAGTGTATTTCCTTACAATACTTAAGTATTATTTTTGCATATTTATACTGTACTGGAGTATTATTGAAATTGAATACTTATGTAATTACATTTCCATGTAAAAATGTACCTTTTACTCCTTACATTTTTTTTAATCTAGACCTTTAAATTAATCATTACAAATCTCCAAGATCTCTTCTTTCCTCATCCAGCCAATCACTGAATGCTCCACATCAGTCGAATGGGCACAGTTCAGCATCGTATCAAGTTCATCAATATAGAAAAACTATCAAGAATCATGCCAGCCATGACCTTCTCATGCTACACAATGTAGTCAGCACTATAGCTATCCGTGTGTTTAAAGATGTATAATCCACCAGACTGCAGCGTGAAACCTGAGGATGAGCGTCCCTGGCTCTACTTCAGTAAAATGTTTCAGTATGCTGGAGTAAGTAAAGACTCACCATCTCCTTCACCTCTCTAGAAGGCATCTAATGTGAAAAAAGGTAAGTTGAGGTAAGCGTAGCTAATTTTCAAACATTAACTGGCTATACTGAACTAAGTTAGCATTGCTTCCAGGAGCTAGCATAATTAACACAAAACAAAACCAAAAACAACAAAAATCTTTTTTAGATCAGTTTTTGGTAAGTGATAGTTACTTTTCTGATGAAAACATGACTGTTTCATACTTCAGTACAATTTTTGGCTCCATACTTCCAATTTTAACTGAGTGCAATTTTGACACTTTATCTATACTTTAATACTGTAAGTATAATCAGTAGTTTATCCACCTCTGGCTGTCAGGTTTTAACCGGCAAAAACAAGTCTTTCTGTCAAAGTCCCCAGA
Organism: Pangasianodon gigas; assembly: GCA_022758105.1. Taxonomy (NCBI): domain Eukaryota; kingdom Metazoa; phylum Chordata; class Actinopteri; order Siluriformes; family Pangasiidae; genus Pangasianodon; species Pangasianodon gigas. The sequence continues at coordinate 22,799,772 of CM040468.1, read as the reverse complement.
AGATGCATTTTTAAAAATTCCCATGCCAAATACTTTATTGACAGTAGATTATTTGACATAGAAAACATGTAATTTCATTATGCTTGAGCATTTCTCTACATGTGCCTAAGACTTTTGCACAGTATTGTATATGCACAGTTGTCACCATGGAATATGCACATCTGTATTCACCTGCTTTTTTTTTTCTCCCAAGGTCACTGCAGGGTCACACACATTTATAAAACCTGGAGAGGTTTACGAGGTGTTCATCAGTCCTGTACTGCTTTACTCAACCATTTTACCATCTCTGAAATACATTTCCATTCTCTTTTATAGAAGCACTATAGAGAGGACATTTCGGTTTTATTTAACAGCTTTACATCAGAGAATATTTATTACGCATTGCTATTACACATGCTGTAAACTTAATTTTGCACATTTTCTCTCTGAATAGAATAATGACAATCGTTCCTATTGGTTCAGACGCAGTATCTGTTGCAATGGCCATCACATCAATTTAGGGATTTACTTTCATTAAATGATTAAAATTTAACCGTGGATGTAAATCTCTAAGCTCACATCCATCCATCCATTTTCTGTACCGCTTATCCTACACAGGGTCACGGGGAGCCTGGAGCTTATCCCAGGGGACTCCGGGCACAAGGCAGGGGTGCCAGTCCATCGCAGGGCACAATTGCACACATACTCACACACCCATTCACACACTACAGACAATTTAGAGATGCCAATCAGCCTACAACGCATGTCTTTGGACTGGGGGAGGAAACCGGAGTACCCGGAGGAAACCCCCAAAGCACGAGGAGAACATGCAAACTCTGTGCGCAAAGGGTGGAGGCAGGAATCGAACCCCCACCCTGAGGCGAACGTACCAACCACTAAGCCACCGTGCCACCTCTAAGCTCGCAATTCAGTTCAATTCTGATTCTTAAAAAAAAAAGAAATCAGTAAACACTTTCTATGAAGGTTATGGTGAAATAAATGGTGAAAAATGAAATAAAACACAGCTGATTTAATAAACGTTTATGTTTAAAGTATGCATCACTTTACTTAGAGCTCACAAATACAACTTACAAGCTATTATAATACTTATACAGTATATACTTATATTTCTGTTAATAATATACATTCAGTAGATTACACTCAGCTTAGTGTTGGTGATTGTTATAAACACCAAAGTGTTCAAAAGTGTTATAAACACCATAATATAGTGCATTCTTTTTATAGCCCAGGTGTTTTATTCCTTACTCTTTCTTCCTAATTCATAGAGTGAGCTACATTATTACAGTTCTAGCCTGAGATCTCTATCTCTCTGTCTTTACATAGCACTTTTAACACCAGCTGTTTTCGAGTCTAGACACCAAACTGAATGTAACCGAGACAAATAAAAACTCCCCAAGATCATTTTTCGAAGAAACTAAGAGGAACTGAGACTCAAAACGGGGAACCTGTCTTCCTCTGGTCTAGAGGGATGCAGTGCAGTAGGAAGAGTTCGAGTATAAAGTAGATAAACGGTAAAAAAAATTTTTAAAAATCCCCATAATACAATGAGGAGTGGTTGAAACTCTCAGTACTTTCAGGGGAAACTAATTGTGCAGAATAATATTTGATGAGAAGTCCAGACGTGGTTTCAGTTTGTAGTCAGAAGACTAACAAAGATGTTTAGGCATCTCTAATGTGTCAGGTTCCTCCAAGCTTCATGAAGCATGGCTTATAATGTTTTCCTGCCCATCCAAGCAATTTTTGTTTGTTGGTTTGTTTTATTATTTCAAGAAAACAGTAGCACTCGTTATCTTTTTTTTATTTTGCGTTTACTTTAAGGTTGTCATGGATTTTAAGTACGCTTTGCAAACACAAACCTATTTATTAATTATCTCAATATGTCTTACATTAAAGACACACTGTTCAAATTTTAGCATCATTTATCAGTGGATTGTAAAAGAAGAAGCACAGATTATTTTTTCCCTAAGCCCAGTAAAAAACAGGAGGTGAACAATTATGGATTTGTTAATTATTTACCTAGAGCAACACATCCTGAAGTGTTTATTCCTCTCCTACCACAACATTTTGCCAACAGTTAGATTTCTTATTATTAAAGAATGACATATTGTACATTTTATCTGTTTAGAGTTAAGTTTAATGTTGTGGAACGTCCACGAAACACGTCAGTTCCTGTTATCACTTACATTATAGTAGCTATAAACAGTCTTTCCCTCAACAGCCTCTCTGTCTTTCTTTCTTTCTTTCTTTCTTAAATTTAATAAGACAAAAAAACACAGCTTGTTACCTTGTTCTTGTTATCAAGAAAACAAAAAGCCTGAAGCCTTTGCTTTAGCGGAAACCTTAAAGTAACAGCTTTCCCTCAGTGTGTTACAAAGAACTGATACTGGAGACTCCTTCCCAATAATGTTAAATAAACAT
>CM040468.1:22743955-22797254 GCA_022758105.1 Pangasianodon gigas | reverse complement strand
ATATATATATATATATATATATACACACACACACACACACACACACACTGTTCAGGCCAGTATGCAACTGGGACCACTTAAAACACACATTCACAGAAATGTGCATAATAATCAATAACCCTTTATACACACAAGAGCAACCAAAATATGAAATAAAAATGAGTGTTAATGACATGGAGCCCATAACACACACATCAATACCTCTAAAACATTTATAAGTTAACATTAATGATAAACACGATGCTTTAATCAGTATTTTGAGTAATTGTGCAGCCTGGTACACGCATACACATGTTCTCTGCTAATTGTCTCATTTCTCCAGAGATCTAAATAAAGGTTTCCATCGGTATTTTCCTGTTTTTGTTTTTTTTTTCCTTGATTGGATTTTTAGAAAAATCACATAATTGCTGGTTACTATGGATTTGTGTTATGGATTTCCATTTTTCACTGTACTTTATTAGTGCTTTGTGAAGATGTGAAGCATTCTGAGCGAAGAGTGTGTTTTTGACAGCTGTGTGTATGACAATAGTGTGTAAGATTATGTTGATGTGTCAAAAAAACACACTTCACACCATGCGTTTGGTGTGATGCAGTCTGACGTTACTGCCCGAGGCGGATCATTTTCGTATAACTGCATGGTCGGGAGTGTGTTATTCTGCTTTTTACCACAGCGAATTGCCAAAGATTAAAATTTTTTTATTAATAAATGACACCAATTTATAGTTAAAATTTAATATCCAATTTTATATTTAATAACGTCTGGGGTGTTTTTTTTTTGTTGTTGTTTTTTTTGTCTTATTAACTTCAAGTGTGAGGAAACAAATTGTTTCATGGATGTTCCACAACATTAAATGTAACAATAAATGGATAAAAAACAAGACATATCAATCTTTAATGAATTGTATGAAAATTGAAAATGAAAATTGTAATTGTTGGTAAATTGCTGTGGGATTAGAAGAATAAAACACTTCAGGGTGTGCTGTTAAAGAAAAATAGTCATCTTTGTGATGGCAACACCACGCCACACCATCAGTGATTATTTTCCTGTAAAAGCACATCTCCAAGTGTATTATTTCTTGCTTATACCACCAGCCTTCTGTCTTGTCTAGTCACCCTGAATATATTCTAACCTACAGGTACAGCAAAATCTTGTTTACTCAGTCCTACAGTGTGCTCTGATTACAGTACGTACTGTATCTTCTCTTGGTATACACAGGATTTTTTGTAAAAAGCTATGTATAAAAAGCTTTATTGCAGAATATTTTGCTAAATCGAGTTAAAATGCTAATTAAGACATGCGCTGAGGTTTTCACGTATTTCTGATGGTTTATTTATGCTGTGCCTCTTTATTATGTGAGATGAATAATTTAGAGAATCATCAGTAATGCTTTAGCTTTATAGAGTGCATTATTAGTAAAGCTGAGATGTGAGTGGGTGTATTTAGCTCCGCCCACACAGGAACCCCACACGGCCTCAGCGCACCTCAACTTCCTGTCGGTGCAGGAGCGAGTGTCGTGAAGCGCAAGGCGACGGCTACAACGTTTCCTGTCAGTTCTCACACTCGCTTTCTTTGCACGCCTGTCTCTTTATCTTTATCTGTCTGTCTTTCTGTCTCTCTCTCTCTCTCTCTCTCTCTCTCTCTGTGTCTCTCTCAGTTTTCAGTTTTAGACCTGTTTATCTTTTTTAAAAATGAGTGGACTGCTTGTGATTAATATTCCAAGTAGATAAATCTGTCTATTCTCAATGTCTGTCTGTCTGTCTGTCCCTCATTCCATCCATCTGTTTGTTTGTTCCGTAAATCTCTCCATCTATCTTTCTATCTGTCTGTCTGTCCATCTATCATATATCTGTCTGTTCATATGTAAATCTCTCCATCTATCTTTCTGTCTATACATCTTTCTATCTATCTGTACATCTATCCATGTGACTGTCTGACAATCATTCATCCATCTGTCTGATTGTCCATCTGTCCATCTGTCAGTGTGTCTGTACATCTCAAAATTCATCTTCCTGTGTTTCCATCTCTCCATCCACTGTATCTGTTCATCTACTGGTCAGTCTTTCTTGCCATTTTTCTGTTTGTGAGTCTATCTCTCTATCCGTTTGCCTGTCTGTCTACCCAATTCTCCATCAATTTGTCTGTCCACCTCTTCATCTATCAATCCGTCTGCCTGTCCCTCATAGTTATCTGTCTGTCCATCTCTCTATCTACTCATCCATCTGTCTGTCCGACTCTCCACCTATCCAACTAACCGTCTCTATATCTCTTCATCTACCCATCCATCTCTATGTCTGTCCATGTATCAGTCTGCCTCTGTCCACCTCTCCATCTGTCCATCAGTCTCTCCATCCTTTTGAGAGTGTGTGAAATGTGTGTGTCTGAGTGAATTTCTGAAGGGAAATCTGAAAGTGAAATAATTAGAACATGGATTATTTATTTATTTTAGTCTCAGCATGGATAAAAATGTCTTGATCACACACACACACACACACACACAGCATGTACTTGTCCTTTCTGTGGCAAGTCATGCCTGGTTTTTTTTTTTGGTTTGTGTGTGTGTTCATGATGTACTAACATCCTGTTAATCATGATGTCCTAATCAACCGCAAATATTTCAGTGTTACAATTCTTACTGTCTGACTCTCTTCCAGACAGACTGAGGAATCACAACACGCACACACAAATACACACACACACTCTTACATACAGGCAAAGCTGGAAAAATATACAGTGTTAAAGACAGATATATAGGCCCTAGAGAAAGAGACAGACACAGACACAGAGACAGAAACAGACAGTAAGAGGCCAGCGAACACTTGTCAGAAATGCATGAATATTCCCCTTCAGGCTAAAGCCAAATCAGAGCCAATTATCCAGTGAAAAGTTGAAAGGCCAAGCCCGGAAAGAGAGAGATTTTGAGGAAAAAGAGAGTCAGGGAGAGTAAACAAGTGAGAGAGAGGGAGAGGGAGAGAGAGAGAAGGAGAGAGGCTCAGGAAATGGGTTCATTGCTGCTCTTTGATCTGGCCTGGTTTATACGCCTGCTTTGCCTGGCACACTGGAGCCATTCATCGCTTCCCGCTTTAATAACTTTGTTTTTACAGACTCGCCTGTAAAGGGACAAAACAGAAATGGCTTTTAAAAACACACTCCAGGCCATGAAAGGGGACCAATATAAGCTGCTAAAATCTGTTTTAATTTTGTCCGTTTGCAAAACGTGAGTCGATGGCTGGCTCTCCCTCGCTGGCTCGCTAAAGGCTGCTCTCGGAGACTCCGAGCTCAGACTTCCTCGCATCTTATACTTCTCAGATGAGCCAGGAGTATTAGTGTGTCTTTTTTTTCCCCTCGTAGTTCTTCTGTAAATATTTATAGAAACACTTCACGCCCAGGTTAATCAGTTTCACCCCATAGCTTGTGCTCCAGCTATTACAATATCCACCAAGTTTCGTCGCTAGCAAATTTGGCTACTAGATAAATCACACAATATAGTTAACCTAATATTAGTTACAAGTATGTTATCTACTTGTGACTTGATAGGGAATGTGGCTTCTTGTCTTAATTAAACAATAAATTATTCATTTACTAGCAAACTTTTGTCAACTACTAGCAATCATTTTTAGATACATACTATAATAGTTAGTAACTAACTTGTTAGTGAATTTGACTAGCTACAAAGTCAAATACCTGGAGGTAATGTTAGTGAACCTAGCTAGTTCAGTGTTTACGTAATCAGCTAGTTTAGCAAATATGCCTCTGCTATGCTGTTGTTGACCCAAAGTTTCTTTAACAGATTGATGAATTTAGGATAAATAACGAGACAGTTCATTCAACAAGAATTAGGATTTTTTTTTTTCGATGATGAACGCAGCCACTGATAATAAAACGGGAGCAGGAGAGGAGTACAACAAGTACAAAGATATGATAAAATAGGTGTGGAGAGAGTGCATATATCTGTTTTACATATATGTGTGTGTTTGTGTTTGTGAGAAATACCTCATGTCACCTCACTTCACCTTTACTCATCTGTACTGTTTCACTGGTCCTGTATTGTCTCCACTGCTGACCCAATCTCCGGCTTCCCCCCCCCCCCCCCCCCCCCCCCCCCCCCCCCCCCCCCCCCCCCCCCCGCTGCTCTCACATATTGTTCTGTTTGCTGCCCTGTGTGTGTATGTGCTTTTACTCATGTGTATGTGTATGTGTACGTGCTTCTGATCAAGCTGCAGGTTCTAGCTGCCAAGCGCGTTGAGTATCCAGTACAGAACAATACCTTTGAGACCGAGATCATGTGAGATCATGTGAGTCACACATCCTATATGGGATTTGTCATTAACACAATGAGCATAATGGTTTATTTTGGAGCAGTAAGTTTGGGACAGGAGCCAGCTGATATCTTCATTCAGCTCCTGGAAAAAGCGATCAAATCTGATTTGATGCACGTACTCCTGAACACTGCTTATCACTGATGATATTATGCTAATAAGTGGACTAACTGACTCTCCATATATATCTCACAATATTCCAGATCTGCATTTAAAAAGCAAAACAAGACTCAGGTTCTTTAAGAGGCAGGATGCAAGTGTGTATTCTCAGCATGTTTTATTACGGGCTATCCAAAATTCACAGTCAGTGTCCGTACCATGGGTCAATAAACAGGAAGGCAACATCGGGACAGGACAATACATAATCAGAAACAGTAACAGAGTCGGAAAACTGGAAGAAACACGAACAAGAACTACAGCTCAGAAAGGCACACTTACAATGAATGAGACTCGCAATGAGAAGTGGAGACAACAGGGCATAAATACACAAACTAATCAAAGGCTTAACACAGTACAGGTGAACACAATAGGGTAATCAACCAGTGACAGGACAGAAACAAAAGTACATTATGTGAAACTCAATTTTTGTAGCTGATTATGTTTTTATACTCCCTCCCAACCACCAATAAATATACAATAAAATATAATAGAGAAATATACGCCCACCATTTGACAATTCCCTTATTTAAAAAAACAAATGGAGAGAGAAAAACTTCAATAATAAGGAGGAAATGAGACATTTTATTTCAAACATCACATTGTCTTGTAATACAAATGTTTTGTAGGGTCACGTCAGTCTGTAGAAATCTCAATCAGAATACCCCTTTCTTATTTTACCGCAATTTACACATTACTAATTAGGCTGGATTTCTGTTTTTGTTTAATGGCTATCAACCTGAAAGTGTAAACATTAAAATGTGTTTTCTCTGAGACAGGTGAAGCCACCACGTCTTCAAACTGCTACTCTTACAACGTTGCTTTTGGAGGGCTGTGTTGTGGTCACGATTAGACCTACTGATGGCAAAGCCTCTCAAGAACCCCAGAACACCACTGTTTTGCTGATATGAACATTAGATGCATATAAGATTAACTCAAGCCTTTTCGTTTCTCATTACTCAGTCCAAGTTGGACAAACTTAAAGGGATAGCCAGCAAAAAAATGCTAATGTGTGCTGCTTGTTTTCATTAGCATTTTTTGGCCAAAACACATCCTGAATCTCATGAGGTTTCAATTTATTTTCTTCCACATTCAGGCTGGCGCTTTGCTAATACTGAGTTGCTTCTCCTATCATTTTTTAGCTCAGTAAGTCAGCAGATTGTGATGAGTTACAGGGGAATGGTTAAGGAATAGGGGTGAAGAACTTGAAGATGTCTGGACACACTGATCAAAAAGAATGTGTTTAGGCTTTGCGAACTTGTAGCTTTCTTCCTGGGCCTTAAAGGTCCAGAGGCCAGATTTTTAAAATGCAGCAGTGGAGGTTTTAGTGACAGCCATGGTCAGAGTTAACTCTTTTTACACCACAGCGCTGTTAAACTCGATTCTGATTGGTCAGAAGGTGTTGATTAATTTTCTATAACAGCAGCTCTGACAGTAATTCAGCTACAAGACAAATCTCAGGTTCATATTAATGCCATGATTCTCATATTGTTATGGTTTCTGTAGAAACAACTTACAGAGAAACTTTTATGGTGGACTCTCCACATAAACAGATTTTAAAAACACATGTATTTGTTCATATGTTGGAGTTTACTGTAAGGAGCAAATTGCTGTGGTATAAGAGGAAAATAATCAGCTATGGGGTGCTTACTGTAACTCTGCTGCATCACACCACCCTGTCTTTGAGTTTCATTACTTAATGCAATGTTTTCAAAGCATTTTGATTCATGTTGTGGAAAAGCTGGGAAAACTATGACGAATGGACCCCTATCTTGATAAAATGATCTACTTCTGTACTGTCGAAGCTGTCTAGGGTAAAAAAACTCGCTTTTCTTTTTTCCCTTTCTTCAACTGTGGCTGAGACCTCACTGATCGCACTGCTCTGGCAATTACAACGCCACCATATCATTTTTAATCACTAAATATAAAAATAGAGCTGAAGCTTCCACCTACACCAACAACAACAAAAAAAAAAAACACCATCAAACAGACAAATGTGCATGTAATATGTGCCATCTCTCTCTGTGAGCATGTGATCATTGGGTTGTGAAAATTTTCCAGTGAGGTTCCATCAGGCAGATGGCGAAACCCTGGGAGAACTTCCACACGGCTTGTAGAAGAGGAGGAACATGGAAGCCTACACATATGTTCTCCCTCACACTTCTGTAGCCATAATCATCATGCATGATTACTGTATAGTTGGGTTCTATAGTACAGGAATAGCATCATAATTGCTGAGGAGTTGAGTGGGTTTATAGTGTGTTAGGTCTAGTGTACTTGAGAGTTAGTTGAGTAATAGTGAGCTTTGAGGATCGTAGGAACTGCTCGCTGAAACAAGCCTCTATTTATTCACTTTACAGGAACAATTACAGGAGCACTGAGTAGATTTCTATAATCTGGCATTTTTATTGTCTAACAGCTGGCAACATAAAATAAAATCAACATGCTTCAATATTTACTACTGTTCCCTCTGCACATCTACATCAGATCCATTCTTCTCCTTTGCAATTTTTGTTACTCAGAATTTTTCACTATCTAGAATTTTCCACATTTTCTCTTCTTTTTCTTTTTCCCTTCCATATATTCTTCCTGTTTTGCTCACTGATTGTGTTTTGTTTGGATTTCTTGATGTGCATGTGATTAATCATTTTTTACATTTGTATTTTATTTATTTCATTTTTATTTAATGTCCTTTATATTCGTTTCTTTTTTTTCTGTTTTTCTTTTTATGCCTCTGCCACTGAGTGGGGGAGGCATTATGTTTTCGGGTCATCCGTCCATCCATCCGTCCATCTGTCCGAGATTTTCATTACCGTGATATCTCAAGAATGAGTGGTTGAATATTTGTAGGATTTATATAGTTCAAGGTCACAGCAAGGTCAAATGTCTGGAATTGATTTTCTTCAATAGCTTCCTTCCTGTTTGTCATACAAATATGTTACATACACCTTCATGGTCAGGAACTCAAGACCCATTTTCATCACTATCTGCAATTTTTGCCTTCAGTCCACATGTCTGTGCATCCATCAGTGTGTCTGTGTGTCTTTCCAAGATTTGCATTATTTTAATATCTCAAGAACAAGCGGTTGAATGTCTGTAGGATTTATATGAAATTATCTTTGTAACCAGCAGATGAACTGATAATATTTTGGAATTGGTCCAAACAGGGTCAAGGTCACAGCAAGGTCAAATGTCTGAAATTGTTTTTCTTCCATAGCTTCCTTCACATTTGAACTATATTTTAAGGGTATTTCTGGCACACAAATTAGTAACAAGAAGGACTAGACTTGTTGGTGGCAGAGACGTCCCCGTCCGTTTGTGGATTGTGGTTTCCACTGCTGTAACACAAATTAGAAAACTGGACCTCTGGCTGTACTTCATGGACCCACTTTTGAGACCCTTAGCCTTAGGGATTGATTTAGCAAACCTTTTCTGCCACTGCTACATATTTTTAAGATTGTAGGTGTTTGTGATAAAATGGCTAATGAGTGTAGCTACAAGTTATAAAATGGAAACAAAGTATAAGTGAAGTTTATGGAAAATGAACAGTAAGCGTTGCACAAAGGAACAAACATGTAGCTATAGATCAATATCCTAATTAACCGATGACTGGCATAATTAAGTGGAAGAAATGCTGGTTCATTATTATTAAATCTTTCAGTGAGCAAACCTACTTACTTTAGTACTTTAAACAGTAAAGAGTAGACAGTACAATAACTTAAACCCAACCACACTCTTGCGTCCTCTTCATCCATTTCCTCCTTTCTCATTTCTCCTTCCTCTTTTCTCCTTAATCCCTCTCAAGGCATTGTATTCTTCTTCATCCTTCTTACCCCGCCCTTTAATCCTCTTTCCCTCCTACATACCTCTCCTTGCAATGCATTTATCATGGTCCGGGACCGAAATGCCTTTTTCAGGGCTGCTGATTGTATGAGTGGAGTGGGTTGTTTGGTGCTGTAATCAGAGATAAGAATCAAATACATTCAGCCAGCTGGCAAGACCAAACACTGACAGCCTGTGTGTGCGTGTGTGCGTGCATGTGCGTGATTGAGTAAGCAAGACGGCTTATCTGTAAACGTGTATTTGTGTGTGATGTGTGTTTTTCGTCATTTTTGAACTTTAAATGCATTTACTATGTCTGTGTGCAGTCATGTGTTCTGTGGGCATCTGGTAGTGTGTGTGTGTGTGTGTGTGTGTGCACATGTTTTTATATCTTCATGGGGACCAAATGTCCTCATAAGGATTGGAATACGTGACAGTTACTGACTATTTGGCAGGCTGGCTTCTTTAATAATTATGTCAAAGGATGGTCCTTGTGAGGATAGCAAGATCCTGTGTGTGTGTGTGTGTGTGTGTTTACATCAGTGGTGTTGTCCCGGACTCCCCCGTCATCGCGCACATGATTGAATGAGCAAGACAGCTTATCTGTAAATGTGTATTGGTGTGTGCTGTGCATTTTTGTCGTTTTTTGAGCTTTTTCTTCAAATGCATTTACTATGTATGTGTGTAGTCAGGTGATTTGTGGACATCTGTGTGTGTGCGGGTGTGTGTATTAAGTTGTGTCCTGTTGTGACTGCTTTTGTAACCCAGTGAATGTGGAAGTATTGCTGTGTATAGACTGTCCACAAGTGTGTCTGCCTCTCTGTTCATTTGTGTGTGTGTGTGTTTATATCAGTGGTGTTGTCCTGGACTCCCCGTCGTCTTCTTTCAGACACTTTAATTAGATAAAAGGCGTCTGGATTAAAGGCAGTTCCCTGACGCAGCCTTCTCTTCAGCCCCGTGGAGAATTGATTTATGGGATATTTGTAGGCGGCCTGTGCCCAGTCAGGAGCTCCTCTGCTGGGGAAGACGTTTGTCCTGTCCCTCCTGCTGCTCCAGACAGAGGCGGGTTCACACCTACCACAGCGCTAGCACACACACACACAGCAGCATACACACTCCTAGAGTAACAGGATAGTCAAAGGTTTCATATTTAAACAGGAAAAAAAAACCCTCAGACACTGTTATAGCGGTGTTGATTTTTCTTATTATAGAGAAGATCAGTTAGCATTCAATGCTAAGAATTTCAGTCATGTAATTTTAGTCATATGGAGTCTTTTCTTTATAGTTTACCAACACATCTGAGGAAAATGTTGATATTCATGACAACTTTGTCTCATTTCCACCGTCACTGGGCCTTTACTTGGTCCATATATAAAGGATTTGCCAGTTTATACACAGCATATGTACGCAGAATACACACTCCTGCAGTAGTGTGCATTTTCAAATACAGTATAAGCAGGAAAAAAAAGATTCAAACATGGTTTATGAGCAGACTTCCTATGAACATCCCACTCTTGTGATAGTAAAGTTGATATTTCTTACATTAGTGAAAACCTATGAAAGATCAGTTAGCATTAAATGCTAAGATTTTTAATAACATAATTTTAGTGTTATGGAATTTTTTTTAGTAATCTATCAACACATCTAAGGAAAATGTTGATATTCTCAGTAACTTTGTCACATTTCCACTGTCACTATGCTGTTGCTTCATCCATATAAATGACTTAACAGCTATGTGCTTGCTAAATTATTAGCCTCAGTCTTTAGCTAGCTGGTGCTTGGCATCCATGTTTCCCAGTTGCCTAGCAACAGTGTTATTTTCTGTGGTACAGCTGGGTCTCGGTCTTCCAGGTCTTGTATTGGATTTTTTCTTTTTTTTATCAACTGATAAAAGTATTCTTTGACCCAGTTAGTATGAAAAGATGAGAAAAAGACATTAGATGTCAGACTGAAAAGTAGAGTGGAAAAAAAAGTTCATTAAATCTAAAAAAAAATGATCAACTATTTTTTAGGTAAGAGGAAAATTGTGCATATTGGATTCTCTTTTTTTTTTTTTTTTTTTTTGCTGAACTTTAGCTGCAGAATAGAAATAAGCCTTAAAAGGTTTATTTAGATAGTTCATTATTTTGAAGTTCTTAAAAGCCTTATACTTCGAGCAGTTTCTTTTTTCTTTTGTTTGTTTTCTTTGAAACACAGTTATTAGCTCATTTTCAAACAGGCAGAATTATTGGTCATAAATAAGTAAAAGAATAAATGAATGAATGAATGAATGAATGAATGCCTGTGAGCATTTAAATCCTCTTAATCCTCTGACTCTTAATGTGTGTCTTTAAAAGAATTCATAAGAATTTTCAGATTTCCAGATGTTATTAATGTGGAAGGTGGGCGTGGCCTAAGTATTGGGTTTGTGTGTATGTGTGCTTATGATTAAGAGATCTGTTGTTATCTCTCTGTATGTGTGTGTGTGTGTGTGTGTGTGTCTATATGTATGTATATATGTGTGTGTGTGTGTGTGTGTGTGTGCTTCCTCACTGTAATTTACAGCAATCCACATAGGAATTCACGCGACTCAGCTTTTCCAACAACAGCCAGAGAACAATCTCTCTCTCTCTCTCTCCTTCTCTCTCTCTCTTGCTGTATCCTGCTCTTATTTAATCTGCCTCCAATTACTCTGTCTAACCGCTGTATTTAATGCTGCCCACACAGATACAAACTCTAATATACAGAAAAAGCCGAGGAATGCAGCAGTTTCCTCCGGCGCTGTGTGTAAGGACAGTGGAAGCTCAGTGGTTAAGACTCGGATCTGGTGATTAAAAGAAGTTCAAATCCCAGAATCCTGGGACTGCCAGAGAGCCACTGTTGGGCCCTTGAGCAAGAGCTTTAATCCTTAACTTCTTGGAGTGTTTGCCTTTTTTCAACATAAGTTGTTTTGGATAAATGAATGTAATAATGTAGAAAATTTCTATTCTTCGGTTGTCCCTCTGAAGGAAGATTTCACATGCATCCCTACACCACAGAGTTTCCCTATCAGAAAACGTTACAAGTAAAAAGGAGGCTAAGAACCGTTATTATCACAGGAACCCTTGAAGAACCCTTCAAGAGTACAGGCCTTATATGAGCCTTTTTGTCCTCCTCATGCTTTTCCATACACTGGAGAAACCATGAAAATGTTAGTTGATCATTTTGCCAGGCATCTTGAAGGATTTCTCTTTTCCTGTAGCAATGGAGACAACATTAAACACTTCTCTGTTAGCATCATTTTTTTGTTGCCGTGGCAGCAGTGAACTTAGAAAAGTTAAAGAGTGCATCTACAATACTGAATCTTTAAAACCCTGCGGGATGAACATTATGTTTTAAACATTGACAAATTTTAAAATATTCAATGGTTTCACCTCCTACAGCTTCAGAAGAACTTTGCTTGCACAACTGATGATGAACCTTTTTCCAGAATGTTCTGTTTCTTTGGAAACTTGTACCATGTGTACCATGGTCATAATAATAATAATAATAATAATAATAATAATAATAATAACACCTTCTAACCAATCAAATCTGAGAATTCAGCAGTGCTGTGTATGTTGTAGCTATAAGTGTGAACTACCTGTTGTACAGAATTACGCTTCAATAAACTAATACTATTTAAAATTAGGTTTTGACATTAATCATGAATAACATAATAGTATTTTGTAGAAAATATACTAATGTACACAACAAAATGACACTAAAATAAATTTATTTTATTTTTTCTTTGCTAATGAATGATAATTGAAAATCTGTTGTCTCTGTGACAAACACAAGTGTGTCTATCTATCTATCTATCTATCTATCTATGTGTGTGTGTGTGTGTGTGTGTGGTGTACAGATTAATATTATTATTTATGTTTTTTTTCCGATATATTTTTATAACTGTCAAACGTTTTTAAATATAAATCCAGCAGAATAAAATATGTTGAAATATCCTCTATCCCCCTTCCACGGTGCCAGACTGGTGGTGCTGTGGTTCTGTGCCATTCAACTGCCAGGAAATGAAGACTAACGGCACAGTTACTGTTAATATATTCTCCCTTATAACACATTCTCCCCTTCCTGTCCTGCTCCCAGGCTTAGAGCGTTTCCTCTTTCCAACCAAAATTCATCCTTTCTGAGGTTCTAGCTGTCCAGCCAGTCAGTCGAGCTCGTGTTTGCAGAGTGCCTTTGTGTTGTGGTAGTGGAGTAATAAAATGTCAGCAATGCTGTAATTGACGTCTAGGTGTTTGTCTGTTGACGCCAAACTGCCAAAACAGGGCAGGAGAGATGCAGCCAGGCTGTTCACTGGATTTTCTCCTCACGCTCACATTCCTCAAGCATGAGGTACACACTGAAAAGTCTACAAATTCCTGACCTTTCCACTGACCTCTAGACCACTTCAATTCTCGCACTCCTGAGCTATAACCTGCCTGATTCAAACCACAGCCCTGACACGCTCGGGTTTTTTTTTCCCCTTCTTCTTTTAAACATTATCATCAATTTTTATCTGTGCTATTAAAATGACTTACTTGGAAAGACCAAGAGCTAATGTTGAAGGAAGGGAGGAAAAGAAAGATTTAAGAAGAATGACCTTAGTTAAATACACAACTCTACTTTGTTGCATGCAATTTCATAATTTTTGCTTTTATCAACAGCTAGCTAGTTAACAAAAGCCAACCTATCAGGATTTCTGTCAGGATTTTTAAGGTTTAAAAAACCCTTTGACATACTGAAGATCATTTAATAAGCATTTACCAGTGGTAGATTCAAGAAATGTACATCCTGCACTACCATTTAATTATAATTAAATACTACAAAACGTCTCATTTTCTGTCTGATCAGAGCTGTGCTGGCGTGTCTTATACACAACGCAATGTAAAACTTCCGAAAAGCGACAAGGAACAACAAAGACGTGTTTCCACAGTGCTTTGTTTTTACACAAGTGGTGTGTTGCTGTATTTTGTACCTATATCTAGCAACAAGATCTTCATAAAAAAAAAAAAAAGCAGCAAAATCAGGTATGGTTGCAGTTGTATGCACTCCAGCTACTTTAAAAAGCTACACTGATCAACCGAACATGGCACTGTAACATGCAGAAGCAGCGTGAATGCTGTGTCTGGCTTACTAAAATAGATTAAAATGAGCTTTATTGTCCTCTCACTTAACTGCTTACTATCACACGGGAACAAGTTGCTTATTTATTTAGAGTTGTGAAGCAAGATCAGATTTGCAAGCTTGGCAAGATCAGATAAACTTTTTGTGTTTTTTCATGCATCACATTCTGAGATTTTATCGTACAAACTTGAAAAATATTGTCAGAATCTGCCTGTAAATGTGTGAATAATAAATAATAAGTGTAAATAATAAGTATAATATAAATGGGTTAAATAGACAAAAATACAGCTTGCCCACCTTTTTTACTGTGCAAGGTGTAGATCATGATTATCTCGATCTCTGCTCATTCTGTGCTCTGCACTTCCATTGTTTAAAAAAAATTCAGAAATGTAGAACTATTCAACATTATCACAGACGATAGTAGTGTATATAAAATGCTAGAAATTCTAACTAAAGTAAAGACAAAGTCCTTATAGCATATAACCGTCTCGAGTAAAGCTGACTAAGCTGACTGACACCAAATCTACCCAATATAGTGCTGCTCAACTTAAATCATCCAAAAACAAAAAAGAATCAGAAAAAAGAATTTCAGGAATCTCTTTTTTCTTTGCATTTGCTGGTAAATTCACCACAGGATTTGCCAGGATTTGTCTAACCTGACAGGATTTCTGAGTGGAATATTGCTAAATTTCCTCTAGCTAGCTAAGAGAAGGTCTGAGAAACCTAGCCAGCTAGTTTACATGTGCTAAGTTGACAGGATTTCTGAGAAAACTTTGCATGAATTGAATCTTTTTGAGAGGACACTGGTCCAGCACTCCCTTCTCATTCCAGGAAAATGCCTGAGATTCCCATTTCCAGCTCAACATACTCACTGAACTTAGTAATAAATCTACCATATAAGCCAAATATTACATAAACGTTATGATTCATCAGTTCCCTTTTGGGAATCGTAAATGCATGCTACTACCACAACTTATATTTCTATCAGTGCCTGCTTTTGTTTTTGGCAGAAAGATGTTATGATGCTTTACAGGATCTGATCATTTCACACTTCAAAGCAAGATCAGTTTTGGCGCTTTCACGCTGCCTTCGTGCCACCATTGCAGTTGACGATATATTTTCAGTGAAGCGAGTTATCCATGATCCATGACGCACGCTCCTCCAGCCAACTCCCTTTCGCTCTTCATTCTGCAGGCTGAGGAATCTCCTTCCAGCCCCAAGACCTGAGAAAAAAAAAAAAACACGTTTGGTTCCAACAGTGAAACTAAGCCCTGCCAATCTCATCTTTACTCACTGATCTAGCCTCTTCCCATCATTTTGTCAGTGGTGAGGTGCCATAAATGAGTCTGGCACATTACTGGAAGAGGAAAAAGGTTGGGAGGGGGTTTGTGGTATAGGAATATGTGAATGATTTCCACATTTCTGTTCCCTCCCTTGCATTTGAGCCTCTAAATATGTAACTAAGGAAACAAGGCTTCAGTGTGCTTGGCTTTGGCTGACAGTCGGCTTGTGAGCGTACTGTAACCGTTTGAACAATTCAGGGCAAGGTCTCCGTGATCCTTCACTTCAGTTTCTTGTCTCTCCAGTATTTTAACCTCTTTTTTTGTCTTCCTTTTGCCCCAGCCCCCTGCAGACAGATGCCCCTCTCCCCTGTGACACAGTGCAGACGGCCATCAAAGTCCTTTATCTGCCCCCGGAGCTAGGGGAGGAGGGATGGAAGGGGGATGGGGTTCTGGTCTAAGAGAGACTAGTGCTTAGGCGGACACAAAATCACACATGTAAAAAGGGTACTTTTGGGGTCCAAACTGTGTCAGTGGGTAGTGTATCGTGGGAAACATCTTTTGCACCGCAACTTACCCGAGAAAGTGAAAATAGTGTAGCTTTAATACTTATTTAAGGTATATAACTAGAGGTTAAAGACATATGATGTTATTTTGTAATATGATACTTCTGATGATACATCTGAGTTAAAATTGTATTTCAGGGAGTACACAGCTTTTTTCTTTTCACAGCTTACTATTACCATGCACAAACTACTACACTAAAATGCAAAGCATAGAGGTCTAGTGAGCAGGAAAGAAGTCACTCTGGTTAGTTTCTGTGGTTGGGGTAAAGACAAAGTCCCCAGTCCCCATATAACTGTCTTGAGATGACAAATTGTGACGTCAAATCTAACAAATATAGTCCTGCCCAACTCAAATCATCCATGAGAAAATTGCAAAAAAAGAAATTCTGTAATCTTTAAACTGATCTTTAAACCACAGAAGCTACAGAAGCTACAGCTAAAGCTAATAATGAGAAGATTTATGAATTATTTAAAAACCTTGACCAGGGCTTTCCCTGTAACTTTACAATTCATTTAAGGTGCATAATTAGACTTGATCTGTACTTCTGAATTAAACTGCAGTTCTGGGTTAGCCACTGGGACTTGATCAGATTGTGAAAAATGTACAGATTTACAGATTTAATTAATCATTAATTTTTTTCCCACTTGGAGCATGAATACTGATCTACTCAAAAAATCTCTGCATTTCAGTTGATGATTATGGAAATACTTTTTGTTTCTTTTTAGTGATGGATATTTATGAATTGTGTACAATATGATACAATGGGGGAAAAAGGTCAATTTTGATTTTTAGGACATTTGATTTTTTTCATGTTATTTGGATAAAAATAAAAGTACCTGTATTTTAAATTTGTTTTTGCTGTGCCCACGCCTAACCTTTGCCAAACAGTCTAAATACACCCCTCAATCTAGATAAGCTACATCTGAACTCCTTTGTTGTATATTTGTGTAATTTTTTTTTTTTTTTTTTTGGTATTTGTATTTTTAAACCTTATCCCTATCTTATTCTGATTCGGATTTAGCAGAGGAAGCCCACCCACTTCTCTACAAACCAACAGCAGAGGGGGGAGATAGAGACAGAGAGAGCATGCTGGCCAACAGGCGGCTGTAGACAGTCCGGCTCCAGCTCTGACTCACACACACACACACACACACACACACACACACATACACACACACGGCCTCCTGACTGCATGCCTGCTAGCGTGTGAACGGCAAAACGAAAGAGAGCATGCTCATGAGGGCAGCGGCCTTATCAGATTTATGAGGAAAGAAAGAGGGAGACAAGAAAAGAGCGCAACATCAGATTAGATGCTCTTTGAACTTTCGGTGTTTTGACTGTGCATTTTATTTTAGATCATGGCAAATAAAGTACTGGACTGTAAACGCTGTTCAAATGATTTTAGGTGGAACCATACGGTAACACTGAGTTCAATTCATTAGAAATGCTTCAGGAATGTGTCACACGGGCCAGTCGGTTTATTTCATTATAAATAAGCTCAGAACCAAGGCAACCCCCAAACGTTGTTTTGGTGTCTTAGCAAAGAGGATCAAATAGAAATATACCGTAAGTGATAACTGGAACTAACTTGCTTCACAGACGTTCTACACCATTAAATATAACTATAAATGGATAAAAAGTACAATAGGTTGTATTTTGTTGACAAATTGCTGTGGTATAAGGTGAATAAAACACTTTAGGACGTGCTGTTATTGGAAAATAATCAACCTGATACTCCATCATGCCACCCCATCATTGATTACGTTCCTATACCTTCACCCTGCTGTGAGTATTCTAGCATTCATGGTAGAACTATATAGAATTGGAAACTATTCCATGAAGATGCATTAAACAAACATATCCAGGACCTGTGAGTGAATCAGGAATCAGTGACCTATTGTGGACAGATGATAGAGACACACACACACATGGCCGTCTCTTCATGAGCACAAGGTCTGTGAAGGTGCAGGGCAGCTGGGAGAAGTGCAGTTCATTCATCAAGCTGCCTGCTGAGTCGAAGGAACTTCCTCTCTCAGAGGGGCAGACACACTGGCAGCAGGGCGCGTGAGACATAAGCATTCCTCATCTTATCTCTCTCTGAGACTACTGCACCACTAACACAGGCATCAGTGTGTGTGTGTGTGTGGGTGTGTGTGTGTGCGTGAGTGAGTGTGAGTTTTAAACAGACACATTCTTGATACTCAACAAGCTTGGCTGACTAGACATTGGATGCGTTTAATGATTACAACAATATCAAAAAAGGCTAAAATATGAAGAAACAGCAAAAAGAGAAGCTGTATTTTTACAGTTTTTGACAGTTGTTGGAAATTAGTGTAAGATGAATGTCAGCTTTTATATTTAAGGAAATGAGATTATTCTAGTCATGTAAAATATATTATAAAATAAACATGGAAAATAAATAAAAACTGAAATAAAGTGAAATGTAGGCTTAAAATGAAAACAGCTGTGAGGAAAAAAAGTTTAATATTAATTACTGAAAATATAAATGTTTTAAATGGATGAATGGGTTTTTTAATAACTACAACCGTGTCAAAGAGTTGAAGTTTTAAATTTAATGTCAAAATCTGATTATTCTACTTATATGTCATGTTTAAAATGATGCTATAAAATCTGTTATACAAACAAAATTTTGGACTAAAGCTAATGACTTAAAAGTCAGATGCTAAACAAACAAACAAATAAATTAATTAATAAATAGAGTTACGTCAGAGGGTGACATCATCTATTTTTTTCATGCAAAAGTAAAATGTATAAAAACGATGAAATGTATTTAAAAAAACAAAAAAACAAAAACAGGTTGTTATGTAACATCACAATACGCTAGCACTAGTATTGACATATTGGCGATATTTTTAAAAAAATATTTGGTAACTGGCAATATTGTAGTTTTATTTAAGGATCTCTGTTACTTTCTATTACAGATGGCATGATACTCCATTTTTTTCTGTTACCGATACTGAAACCTTGAGTATGCTGCTAGCTGGTACTGCTACCCATCTGACATTGTTTTCTTTAAAAACTACTAAACTTTTTTTTTAACTGAAGCAATTCACAGTCAAATTCTTTGACATAAATGTAATAAAATATAAAGCATAGCTATAATAAAATCAATCCTAATAAAAGAACAAACAGTCAAGTCTCTTTATGTGGAAACATTTCCGGTTCTGAAAATTAATTTCTTTCCCAAATCCAATTCCAATCTTTGCCATTTGTTACAGG
This sequence comes from Pangasianodon gigas, assembly GCA_022758105.1. Classification (NCBI taxonomy): domain Eukaryota; kingdom Metazoa; phylum Chordata; class Actinopteri; order Siluriformes; family Pangasiidae; genus Pangasianodon; species Pangasianodon gigas. The sequence goes on along the minus strand of CM040468.1, from coordinate 22,778,751 downwards.
ATCTGATATACAATATGTTTTCTTTGATATCTGATCAATCATTTTTTTTGCTGGTATTGGCCCGATACCGATACTGGGTTTCAGATCGACACAGTCTCTACTTTCTATTAGATAATTAAGCACATAAAATGATTACAAATACAGATATTAAAAGAAGTCTTTTAACGAATATTGAAGGAAGCCTGAATAAGTAACGCTGAATATTTTGCAGTGTAAGGGTTCATGCCTCACAGTGAAGGCTAGAATTCCTAACCTACAGATAAAGTTCATTCTGGTACTGCACTGCCAAATTAGAGAAATGCATCACCTTCCAAGGGCTCAGGGTGAGAGCAGCTCAGGCCACAGCATCAGCTTTAAACGCATTAGCAGCACACAGAGAGTGACACGCACGGCACGGTGACAATACTGATACTCAGCACTGAGATATGGAGGGATAGAGATGCAGTGGTGGACAAGACCTCCTGCTCATCATGTCCATTAGGAATCTGACCCCTACCCTTGCAGACTGTGTTCGTGTTGGCCGTCCTTGCCGTGCTGCCTTCAGGTTGTGGGGTTAGAGGGGAATCCGGGTTGTAGGAATGTAGGTCTGAGCTCAGCCGTGGAGCGTAAATAAGGCTTACGGCCCTAATCCCCCCAACAGACACCCATATGAGAGCCAGCAGGAGGAGGAGGGACTGCGTCTAGACAGCCGTCTGGAATCGGACACTTCCCCCATTCCTCTGAATTAAAGCAGCGAATTAAGGGAGAAAATGTTCAGTGCTGTGTGCTGGGAATTACAGCTCAGAATTTAAATGTTGGAAAAGTGGTACGTTCACTTCTAAGCAGTTGTGATGACCCAATTTTCTCTTTTATTTCCCTTTTATTCTTAAACCACCACTGTGCAGTTGCTGTTACACTATGCTAACACTATGCTAATACCACATGAGTTCATTATTAAGTACAACCTTATGCTAATGCTTATTATGCTAATGACTGTTTTCTCATAATTTTGTAGCCAGGATTACAAATTTTTCCCCTTACATCATCTGTAGTCCTCCACAAATGCATGTTTGGTGGTTTTAGTTTTGGCTAACAAGCGTGGGAAGCTTAGCACTGAACAGACTTAGCAAAACTGAGACAGGGACTTGCCTCAGAAGAAAACATTTCCTTCAATAAAACCATTTGTTCATAGAAAAGATGCAGAAATAGTCTCTGTTGAAATATGTAAACATACAAGTCAAACTGTAACTACATTATCATATCTAAAAACTATGTGCTACGCTAACTACCTGCATGGCATGATACAAAACAATGTGCTAAATCGGCTGCAAGAAGGAGATCAGACTGTTTTTAGCTCTGAGACATTCTTTTGTCTATTTTTATAGATAACAGTATCAGATAAGGACATAATGGAGTCTGAAATACTGAACAAATCGACGATTGTGTCATGCTAAACTAGCAGGTACAATCTTCCTTTATTTGTTAGCTACATTAGCCTCATAGCTCCAGTTTCCAAATTAAAGTAGCAAACTTCAGACACCAAACATATCCAAGGGAAAAGTGTGTGTGTTTTTTATGTGCTCCATTATCTCAGCTTCCTTCCTGTCAGGTCAGAGTGTCTTAATGAGGGAGGAAGGCGAGTGTGTTCCCTAAAATAGTGTTTAAAAAGGAGAAGGAATATAATACACACAGACACAAAGGAGCTGTCAAAATACGGTAGTGAAAGTACATTTTGTCCCTGGATGATTTCCTGAAGCTTATTTTCTTTCTCGTAGCTGTGTAATGTTGTTTCAGCAACCTGGAATCCAGATACAAAGGTAAAATGTTTGCTACATGCTACAAACAAGGTGGATGAAATATTTACAGGACTCTGGCTGCTACGCCGTAAAAAATTCAGAACTTTTGAAGACTTTTTAAAACTTTCTGGACGTTCAGTTTTCTTAAAAGATCATTAACGGTATCATAAAAAGAAAAATATGTGTATTAGAAAGGCAGTTAGGGCTGTATAGTCTGGAATTGCCTTGTTTTGTTGGAATTTCCATATTTTTTCCATGTTTTCAGACTTACAGAAGAACTTCTGAGTCTGACTGATTATATATATGCAATGGAGTTTTCCATGAAACAAAACACACAAACACAGAAATAAATTAGATTTGTTACTTTTTTTAATTTTGGCATTTCTCCGGTGTGCATTTATATTAAGCAAAGTGCATCTTTTCTATTTCTATCAACACACTGCACAATACATAAATAACGATGCATATAAAACGTCTTCGTATTTACAAGTAATAATATATTTATATATAACAATACATTTTAACTTTTATTTCACTTAATTAAATCTTTTAAAGTCTTTAATAAAAACCCGTCATGGGTTTTCCTTTCTTTCTTTTTTTCTTCTCTCGTAAAATCTTCTGGAGAACTTTTTTTTCTCACTCTGTCACAAAAAAACAGAAAATAGCAAATAGTCCCAAACGAGGTCTGGGCCAGTCCGTGTCCATGGCGATAGAGGATGGGGGAAGCGGGCGGGGCTTGTGGCTATCGGTTATTGAAGATGAGTTCAAGCCAGCATGGGCAGCTGCTGATGAACTGTCTGGTGTAGCACTGACCCCAGCCCTTGACGAAGCTGATCTGCACGGTGAATCCGGCACGCGGCTGATGGCTGAACTCGTGGTCGTTGGGTCTCTGCAGGCTCTTGGCCTTCTCATAGTCGAAGGCTTTAATGGAGAACCCGGGGAAAACCTTGTGCACGAGCAGCGTTCGTGATGAAGGGTCGTCCAGCGTGGCTGATTTGATGAAGATGGGGTATCGGCTGCGGTTGTACACCCACACGCCGTCGGCCTCGCGGCTCAGCTGGATGCCGTAACCGATTTTGGGCCGCACCATGTGTACGAGTGCGCTGCGGCTCTCCGAGCACAGCTGGCCCAGGCAGAAGCCCGTGCCCTGAGGTAGGTCATAGAAGATGTCCAGCGATGGCTCGCGGACCGAATAGAGGCGGCCGACGCGCGTCTTCTCCTCCCAGTACGCCACCACACACCAGTGCTCGCGCTCGCCACACTCCTGAAGACCTTGGGAATCTGTACACACACACAAAGGCAAACAGGGATTAATGATTGGACTCGAATGTCTAAATGTGTATCAAATATAGCAGCTGAATAAAAGTAAACTGAACCACGCAAGATGAAGGAAATGAAAGAGTGACAGATATAGAAAGAGAGAGATACACAGAGAGAGAAAGGGAGGGGACCTGAATGCTAACCACACACTGACAGTTAGCGAGTCAGTGTGAAACTGCTGGATAAATGTGAAAATATCATATTGTGTCGATTTCAGATCTCTTTATGTATCAAAGTAGGTATCACAATTGTTAACCAAGAAAATACGCTTAATGAAAAACATTTACCAAAAACAAAGCATATAATAAGGAAAACGTCCAATGAGCTGCTTGTGGTCGGTGTACGCTCTCAGAAAAAGGGTACTAACTGTACCGATCCTTGTCACTGAGGTGGAACCCTCGATTTTTAAAGCCTTACTCTATAAAAGGTAATTACGATCCAATTATTATTTATCTTTTTTTACGGTACACTATATCCAGGGTTCCAGGTGAAAGAGAGATAGCAGTACCACCCACAAAGAAAGGCACAGCTGAGTACCATTTTGTCTGAGAGTGTACTGAGTGTACTGATGTACTGATGTTATCTGTGATATTCTCTGAAAAGTGCATCATGATCGAATGTATCGCAATATCGATATAATATCATATTGCCACACCGAAAGAAGAGGAAAGACAGAACGCAGATACATACAGAAAGAAGAGGAAGAACGTGTGTAATCACTGCACCAAGATAGAACGCATTCCACCACCGACACACTCCTCACACACGCATGCCGTATCCGAATCTGAATCCGAGAAACCCCTTGCGGTCCCACCCCCTCGCCCCCGGGACCGGATTCCGGGCCGGTGCCAAACATCCCTTGGATCCTTGATTTCAGCGTCAGGGAGGAAACGCTGCAGGAATGTGAGGAATGCATGTCGAGGAACTGGGAGATGTGCGAGCCGTCATCAAGACGTGTTTACACTGGATGTGCTGCTCATCTCCTGTGTGTAGCTGTGCACACTGCTAACGGCGTTAAAAAAAAAAAAGAAACCGCGGTGAACCGCCTTCATCTGTATTCAGGAGTGAGGATGGCTTACGTATAAAAAAAAAAAGTGCCAGGAACGTAATGAGAAAGAACATTAACCGTTAAAGGAAATCTCAGCTTTCTTTTTAACCTGATATCCAGCCACCATGTTTGATGTATAATCAGCATGGATGAAAAATTTTTCCCTGCGCTGAGAAAAGAACCGAAAAACTCCCATCTCACATGTAATAGAAGTCTAAGGGCAGACGATGCGGTTGGTCAATAAACGTTTAAAATATGCTAATATTTAACGCAAATTTCAAACTACAAACTTTACACTCTGAGCAAAAGATGAGACAGATTTGACAGAAAGCCTTACTAAAATGTTATACAACCTCAGAAAGCTGTACAAAGCGATATAATAATAAATTATTTAGTTACACTTTCCTGAAAATTTAGCCTCAAACATTCCACAAACACCTCTGATTTAAGGATTCATGAATAGATGTCTTGCTTGAGTCTTTGTTCAATGACTTCAACAGCTGCCCCTAGACTTCCACTGTTTTGCATCAATTCTTTTCAAATGATGGTAAAACATGTCAAAGTTCAAGTACAAGATTCCTGTTGTAATCACACACACACTGCAAACTCAGTCGATCGAGATAAAGTTAAAAAACTCCCGAGTATTCCTTTAATACAGGAGAAGATTTGCTCGAGTGTGCTAGGCTGAAACACTGAACAGAGTGGAAGGAGGAATGTGTCCTAGCATAGCACATTGATCTCACTGGCTTTTTCTATCCCACACACACACATACACACACACACACACACACTCACACACAGAGCTCACTTCTTGTGGATTTCCCTGAGCGGAGTCGAGGGGAAAAAACTATCAGAGCCACGCCGGCTCCAGTTTCCTCCCCCCTTAACATGGCCTCAAGCCTCTCTCTCTCTCTCTCTCTCTCTCGCTCTCTCTCTCTCTCTGTCTCTCCGTCTCTCCATATCTCAATCCCACAGAACTCTGGCTCCAAGCAGCAACAAGCCAACGGGAAAGCACAGGAGGGGGGAGAAACAGAGGGAGTCTTTTCTTTTTTCTTACTTTCTTCTTAGTTTACTTTCTGTGCTAGTTCTGCTATTTCTGCATGTCAACTTCCTCAAAGTGTTTCTGTCTCCTATAACAGTTTTCTTTTATTTATAACAAAAAATACATCATACTTTTTATCCATTTATAGTTACATATGTCTGCATGTAACAGCAAAGTTGGTCCCTGTTACCACTTACGTTATAGCAGCTAAACGTCATTCTCTGACTTTCTCTTGACGTTACACTGCATTTGACCTCGGAAACTCGGAATTATGTCACTTTCGATGCTCGAGCTCCATGTGTAACTCGTTTAAAAGCAAGAAGTTTTTTTTTTTTTTTTTACTGTTGATGCTGTTGTCTATATGATGTCACTTGCTGAACTCTGGGTTGAGGAGACTGTCTCGAGTTCCTGAGTAGGAATTCTGAGTTCAGGAGGCGTTTTCTTAGTTTTTTCTTAGTTATATATATATAATTGAATTGAATTTACTCTGGCTGTATGACCTGGTGGGTTAAAACTGAGAGGGAGTCCACAAAAAAAATAAATAAATAAATAAAAAAGGAGGAATGGAACTCCCAGCATCCCTGCTTCATTTGGGCTCTTTTTCTTCGCTCCCTCCCTCATTCGCTTCCTTTCATCTGAGAGGAGGGAGAGCGCAGGCAGTAATTTGGCTGAGCTCTGATCAGGCACTGGCGCTTTATCACTGACGGCCTCTGTCATTACACCATCCCCAGCCTTCATTAGGAGCGAGAGAGAGAGGGAGAGGGGGGGATAAAAAAAACGACAAGAAGGAAACTATTCTCCTTGGTGCATTTTAAATGCTTCCTAAAGTGTCTCTCTTCTTCTTTCTTTCTTTTTTTTCTCTTCTTCCCAACCCCGTGTGTGTCAGCTCGAGCGTGGGCATTGGGACACCCTGCTGTTTGTTATTGCACAGAGACAGGGAGAGAGGGAGGAAGAGAGGGAGACGTGGCGTCTGGGGTCATTATATAGCTGCCTGTCTGGGCTTGTCATCACAGCCTGAAACCACTGTGATATTTATCTCTCTCTCTCTCTCTCATACACACACACACAAACAGCCTAAAGCATTCATCAGCCAGCTTAGTGTCCTTTTACAGGATAACACTCAACTTCTTATACAACACACACTCAGAAAAGTCTGCACACACACTAACTCATGTCACACTGTCAGCTATGTTGATTATTTAGGAACTAAATACAAAACTAGCCAGCTAACGCTCGAGCCCAAGCACGTAGCATGAGAAGAGAAGAAACCGAGTGTGTCCCATACATCAATGTTTAAGAGTATTAGCTTATTCAGTAGCTAGCAACTTTACCAGCACGTTTGCTAATCAGCTAATTAGTGGCTCATATGAAATTTAATAGCTTTATGCTTTATTTCATTACACCAGCATTTGAACATTAAAGTAAACGATATGTAAACCCACAGTGCATTATGGGAACCCGTCACCACCAGGACTTTCCATGAGCCAGTGTTCTAGTAACTAAAACAAAATGAAAATTGTGTAAATAAAATGATGTAAATTATTAAAATCAACAGTTATTAAAATGATCAATTATTAATTAATTATTAACACATAGAATTAATATGAATGGGTATACATATTTTTACAAATAAAATATAAGGTGTAGTGCTTGGGTCACAGAAGAAATGACAAATAAAAGTAAATATTCTTGAAATTTTTAGTGGTATTCTGAAATGGTATTTTGTAACTTAATTCTTGTAAATGATCATTTTTGAGATCGAAAAAGATAATTTAATATTTATGAATATTAATAGCATTTAAAATCTATTCATTCATTCATTCATTTTATGAATAAAACAAATTTTTTGGATGCAAAAAAAGACATTTGATATGTGTGTGAACAGGTAATTCCGTGTGTGTGTGTGTGTGTGTGTGGCGTCGTGGTGGCGGTAGGCCGGGTGGCCCCGGTGTCAACCCAACTGACACGGTGACAGCCAGGCGCAAAGAGGCTCCCAAAATAGAGCCTGCAACATGAGGATGGACACACACACACACACACACACAGGGAGGTGGGTGGCTTCTTGTCCTGTTCCATGTCTCTTTTGTAGCTTCGTCTGGAGTGCTTCAAGACCCTGCGATCTTTCCACATGTCTGTTGTTCTGAATAAAAAAGACCCCCCTCCCTGTCTGTCTCCCCTCCTGACTTTATTCTACAACTCAGTGTGAAGACAACACACACACACACAGTGCTGTGTGAAGTTTAAATCCCTAGTGTAGACGCATAGCCTCAGGTAACGACACTACGTCTGCCTACAGCGGCTCCCTTTGGTCATTGTGCTACACACACACACAGTGGGTCAGGGGCAAACTCTTCCCTTTTAAGGAGATTCGAGTATACAACCTTTTTAAAGTCCACACAAAGTGATAACATTTTGCTGGAGAGAGAGACACAGAGAGAGAAAGAGAGAGAGAGAGAGAGAGAGAGAGAGAGATGGGGGTTGGAGGCTGCTGATTAACAAGAGACTGGAGACAGTGTGCAGTCTGGAAAAGTTAATGATTAGTTCTGTCTGACTCCACAAACTCTGGATAACTGCACACACACACACTCGCGCACACACTTGCACACACACACACACACACACACACACACATACACTTCACATAAGCAATAAGCTGTGCTTATTGATTAGACACAGTCTGGCTATGTTATGTAGGAAGTGACAGCATGTGTTTCTCTGTGTGTGCGTGTGTGTGTGTGTGTGTGTTGGGGGCTGGGGGGAGGTGCTGGGTGAAAGAGGTCAGAGGTCAGTGGGGATTACTTTTGTTCTGCTTGCCTCTGTTTGACCACAACACACACACACACACACACACCAATATTACTGACATGTACACTGAAAACAGGAACTTTTAGGAACTTAGCGAGGCTCTTTCATCCTCCTCCTGTCTTCATTTGTGTGTGTGTGTAAATATTGTGCTTTTCCTCAGGCATCAGGGCCTTTAGCACAATCCCACAACAAAGCAGTGTGTCAAGAGAACCCCCTACACCCCCCCCCCCACCACCCCCCACCACCCCCCACCAACACAAAACACACACACACACACACACACAAACTTTGTTGAGTATTTTCCTATGTATGTACCAAAGTGTTTTATACATCTTCTACCACAGCAAAGAAGGACACATACTTTTTATCCATTTATAGTTACATTAATGTAGTGGAACATCTGTGAAACAAGATAGTTCCTGTTCTCACTTATGTTATAGCAGCTATAAACAGTCATTCCCTCGCTAGCCTTTCATTATTCTTTCTCTAGACTTTAATAAGACAAAGCATAGCTTATCATGTTACTGAGAAACTGTAAAGCAACTGTAAAGTCCTGAAGATGTCGTAAAGTTACAGCTTTACCTCTGACACTGGAGACTCCTTCCATAAATGTTAAATAAATGTCTCCTCTTAGAAAACGTCACCATATCAACAATTACACACATTTATACAAGTCCCTGTGTAAGCTGTTACTATAGAAACAATAAGGTATAAATTGTTTTTTATTATGCAAAAATCATGATCATGAAGACAAATAATTTTTTCAGGCAAATTAAAAGGCAAATTTCAGGCAATTTTAGCAATTTAAAATCATTAAAAAAAATTGATTTGGAAATCTGATTTCTTAGCTTTTTTCTATGAGATGAATAAAATAATATATTAAAATAATTAATTAATAAAATGCAATAAATAAATGCATTATGACTTTCATGAGCTTTGTTTTGTAGAGCTCTCTCTCTCTTTCTGTGCGTGTGTGTGTGTGTGTGCAACTCTACAGAGGGAAACAAGTCAATAAAGGAAATTGCTAATTAGGAAAGGGACCTTACATAAGAGCGACAATGAACGATGCACACGGGACTGAAATACACAAAACAGGAAAAGGCTTTGACACACAGGAAATACTTCACCTCTTCCTCTATTGTGCGCAGTGTGTGTGTGTGTGTGTGTATGAGAGAGGGGGTCTGGGGTTTTATTTTCTCTCTTTGTTGAGCTGAACAACTAGAGCAATATGACACTATGATATTAATAACAAAACTAAGTCTATAAGAAAAATATCACATTAAATATTCTGTATCATGAAAATATTGTTACCGTGAGGTTAAGTGTGTATCAAGTTCTGCACATGTGTGCACTGACATCACAAGCCAGGGGTCAAAGGTCTGTGATGCAATCATGACTAATAAAACACTTTTATGGTGTTGGGTAACACTCGGATTTGCAGAACATCCTCATGGTGCCCCACACACACACACATACACACAAACACACACTATAATATAAACAATCAGTGATGTCATCAACCTATTCGCCGCCTGCTGTCCACCACAGAAAGAATCACACACACACACACAGAATGGAACAACCAGCACCATTGTTCCGAGTCCAGGATGTTAGCAATCGCCGTGGGAACCGAGCATGCACACTCGTGTGTGTGTGTGTGGCATCAGACAACCAGTCATGCCAGTCGAGTGGAGACACTTACATTGTTGTGGCTTCGTTTTGTTTTCTTTTTTTCCTTCCCTTCTAAATGACGACTATTAATTATAATGTGTGCAACCACAACCATTCATTCTCCATCAGCAGAGGAGAGAGACACCAGACAGCCTGGAGACCTGTGCATGTGTGTGTGTGTGTTTGTGTGTGTGGGTGTGTGTCTGTGTGTGTGTGTGTGGGTGTGTATGTGTGTGTGTGTATGGGTGTGTGTGTGTATGTATGTGGGTGTGTATGAAAAGCCTCAAAGGAAGTCACAACCAAGCCTATCGGTCCTCAAATGAATGAATGGGGCGAATCAAGACAGAACGGAAGAGTATTTTTTTTAATCGACACATCTTTTAGACCAACACGTGAAAGAGTCGGTGCTTTTTAAAATCCAGCTGTGGTTAGTTATTAATATAGGGTGTAAAAATAATAACGATTTTATACATTTAGAAGTTTGTGGATTTAGCAGCATATTTGAGGTCAAAATCCTTCACCGTCTAAACGCATCATCACAGAAGATGATGATGATGTACAAGATGCTCAAAGGAAGCCTAGCATTAACCCTGGTGCTAGCGTTAGCATTGTCAACTCCACCTAACAATATTTAATTTTCTTCACAAATTTTCTGCTCAACACTTATTTCAATATCTGACTTGAATTGTTGTCATGGCGACTGAAATAACGCCTCCCTCAAAACCGTCTCATTTTTCGTGTAAAGCTTGTGCGAGCATGTTTTCGGTGAAAACAATTTTTGTGGGAGGGTTGATGAAAGAGAAACGACACCCACACACACACTCTAGGAATGCGATCATCATCTATGTACAACGTAGAACATGTAAAGCCGATGTCTCAGAGGCGACAGGGAAAGAAACCCAGGCATCTCGCTCTGTACACACTGTGTAAACTGAGGGATGAGTGAGGGACGAATGTTATTCGTATTGTGGCCGTGCGGTCAGATCCATTTCCTGGGGGCCGAATCTGTCGTCTCCACACGAACGCACTCACGGTTAAAAAGAACTCGCTGGTTCAAAAAGTCTTCTCTCAGTAGTGGCTTTTCTCCTCCCTTTTAATGGCCCTCTCATTCCTTCCATCCCTCTCTCTCTCTCTGTCTCTCTCTCTGGACCGTTCGAGGGCAGCATAATGACACGAGGCGAGCAGCGGCCAGCCAAAACCCCAGTGCAACACACACACACACACACACACACACACAGAGCTTGGCTGCAGTGCTGAGGGAGGAAGTGGGCAGTAATGAAAGAGGCCTTGCCTTGAAGCAGAAAAGCAGCACAGAGCCTCTGAAATTAGAGAGACGCCTCTCTTTTTTCAAGCGTCGCTCCTTAAAAAACTCTCATTCTAGCTTTGCTTTGTGTCGTTTTTCTCTAAATGTTTTCTTTCCGTTTCGCAGAGGCCACCAAAAGGGCCCTGCCCAAAAAGAGCCTGCGCTTTTTCCTCCGAGGAATGATGTCATTTCCTGTGCTGCCCTTTCCTCCTTGGCTAACCCAAACAACCGAAGGAATGAAGGAGCAGGTCTCTGAAGTGCCCCATTTTTTCCGCTAGCTCCAGGTCCCTTACTGCACGGTATAGCTTATACTAACCCTCATACCAAAAGTCAGTCTGCAGTCTACAGAGAACGAGGGGGAATCTGAGATGTGTGAGAGCAGGAAGGTGTTTCTGGATCAGCTCGAAACCCTGTAACCCTGAGCAGCATGTAATCAGGCTGTTCCTGGATCAGCTTGCTGTAGCACCGATTAATGAGACCCCTCGGAGTAAATTTAGCCATGCAGAGGAAGCGTGTGTGGAGCTTGGTGTTTACCGCCCCCCTGCTCTCACCTTTCACTGCACTCCTGCACAGTTCACACACACACATGCCATCGCTAATATCTTAGAACCCAGTCGCTTACCTTCATCCTACCTACATACACACACACACACACACTCAGAATGATTTCCTGTCTCTCAGACACCTTGTGTGTCCCTAGCAAGACTAGTCAATTCTACAGTCTACAAGTAACTAAAGAATTCTTTCCATCTCATTATCTTAAAAAATCACTGTTTACTACGGGACTTTATGGTAACTATGGTTACCAACCTCTGAACCATGATACTACCATAATTCTACTGTTGTACTTTATGAAAACTCCATTTAGCACAATGTTAACCCACCATATTAATATGGGTTTATTATGATGGGTGATGATTAATGGGAACTGTCCCTTACAGTTTTTACATAATTACCTATAACATAGCCACAGTTTTACTATGGTATCCAATAGCAACAATGATTATACACTTAACCATGTATATGACATCACCGTGGTTTGCCTGAGGTACTTATAAATGTTATTGATAACAGTATGGACATTCACTCAAACAATGTTTTGAAATCTGTGATGAAAATTCGTCTTTCAAACAACAAATATACAGTACATTGTTCAGAAAACTACCACGTTGCTACCACTACCACTACCACAGCTAGACAACATCAATACATCAATATATCAACACTAGCCTGCATACTTTCTGAGGAGAAAGGTGAAACTGAAGTGAAACTAGAGGAATTATTTGACATCACATATTTTATGTTGTCTTTCGACCAACTATGCTAAAGTTAGTCCAGTTAAAAAATGTTATATGTACTCATCCATAATACATCTAAAAGCCTCATCAGTGTGTTACCTCAAAACTCAACAACTTTTGACCCTTTTCGACTTCCATAAACATATAAACTTTGCAAACGCAAATATTTAATCAGGTAAAACCATTCAAAGTAGATTCTCGTGAAACCTTTAATCATCCAGTCCAAATTGTAGATACTGTAATGTCAATGAAAGAGTGTGAGAGGAAAAAACAAGGTGAGGAAAAAAGAGTAACCGAATTCCAGAAACAAGAGCCAAAAGCTTAAGCAAGTCCTTCACTTCATATCTCTCTGTCTCTCCATCTATCCATCTCTCTCTCCTGGACTCCAGCCCAGCGAGCATGTCTGTTGGTGGCTGTCGGATTGAGGCTAACTCTTAATAAACCCCAGCTTTCCAGGACAAACAACACACACTGAGCTAGCTCGTCCAACTAATCCCACTCAGGCTTAGACACACAAACACACGCTAGCACACACACGGTGCTCTGACATCTAAGAAGCAAGGACAATAAGGAGACAAGAGAACTGTCTTGTTCTACTTGTTTACTTCTGAAATCAATAAAATGATCTTCAGAAAATGTTGTCGGAAAATCAGAGAAATACGTTTTCCTCTTAGCGCCACACCCCACATGCCTGGTCTGATGGTAATGAAAGCTTTTGCAGATATGTTCTTTTTTGCCTGTCAGTCAAGCAGACAGCTACGACGCTGCCTATTTACCACACACACAACTTATGTACCGCACAGGAGGAGCAGGACGCCGTTCCTGCTTTCACTTCGGCTCAGATTTTCCACTAGACCTGCAACACAACTCCTCTCTGAACATACCAAAGTCTCTCTCTGGTGCAAGCGAATGCCTCAGCGAAATGCAGTGACACTCTGTGTTTGTTCAGGAGCACCGTCGGATTTGAGGAAGAGTGAGAACAAAACAGAACTTCTCCAGAAGAAACTCAGCATTTATTGTATTGTAGGTTAAGAATCCGCATGTGTCTGGTGCGAAGTTTTAGAGCCAGGCTTTGAACCCAGTCAGGGCTAACCATGTAGGGCTAACCAACAAGTTCCAGTTGATCTTCCCTTTTATCAAACTACTGCAAGAATTTAAAGAAAGAATTGATAGTTAGTTGCTCACTCTATGCTTGGTATAGATCGGCTTTCAATCCACCATCTTTGTTTGCGGTGAACAGAGTGATGATAGATTCACCTTTTCCATCAAGGTTCTGGTTTATGGAACCAGCAAACCTTTTTGAATAACCAGGAACTTAAATATACAAGTTGTACTTTTGGCTATGAGAAGCTCGAGGGTCTGGAATCAGAGAGTCGAAAGTGACAAACTACACAAGAGAGCCAAAGCAAACTCTTTTTTTCCCTCTCTCATTTCAAGCTCTTGATGTTTTACCATCTAAAGTCAAATCCACACGGCATAAAGGTGTAATCATAGACGACTTCCACACGCAATCTGTTCTGACTGGGTACTTGCTTAGAGAACAATTTGCTAGCACTGGCAATATAGCTCCCTGACACAATTGCCAGCAAAAATGGCTGCTTCCTCCTCAGACCATAGATTCAGCCTTGAAATAATTGATTTAGTAAATCTTTGAATGTAAGTTTCATAGTTGATTCTATATCTAATTGTACCATCACTTTTATGGACCAACATCTCATATTCCATTCTATAAATGTTGGCTGAGAATAGGCTGCAATTCAGGTCTGAAAGGGTTAAATCTCTCCCCCTGTCTTCCGTAATCACGTTTCGGACGCAGCAAAGGCTAGTGTGAGAGGGGCAGGAGGTCAGAGCGGAGCGTTCGGGAGGAACGAGCCTCTTTTGTGTAAAGCCCCCGAGGGATCGCACTAGTCTTCCTCTGCCAGAGAAATCAACTCTCCGGCTCCAGAGGCCCTGCCTTCCCCATTTCCCTCCCTCTCTCTGAGCTTTATTCATCCAACTGACCCAAAACCAGGAGGCAAAGTGAGGGAGGAGGGCCGGTGAAAAAGTGGACGACGGGTAGAGGGTTAGAGTGAAAGAGAAAGATGAGGAGGAGGAGGAGGAGAGGTGATGAAAGACGGGCTTAGTTCCCTTCTACTCCACAAATTCACAGTGGGTAGTGTGGTATAAAATGTGAGAGGAGTGGAGCTGAGAAGGAGGAACGATGTTAGCAGGTTTTGTTTGCACTGCACGCTGCTGTCGGCACACTGGCGGCAAGCTTTTCATCCTTGTCCTCCACACACACACACACACACAAAAGAGAGGTAAAACAAACGGCGGGGCACACGAGAGGCCAGCGAAGGGGAGCAGAGCAGCTCCAGCACAGGCAACATAATCCAGCATGTCCATCATACACACACATACACACACATACACACACACAGACACACACACACCTATCAACCCGCAACTCAACCATGAAGCCCAGGGGTTTAAGAGCTCTGTGTTTATGTGCCGCTTTTTCTTTTTTTTTTTTTTTTTTTTTGCAGAGAATTTATGCTCCTATCTCAGACCTGATCTACACACAAACTGAGACTTAAGAGCTGAGACAGAGAGCAGGGCAGCACACACCCACCATCATGTTTTAAAAAAAAAAACAGCTTTAAAGTCTCACTAATGAGAAACATCTGTATGAATAAAGCAGGCAGAGACCAGACCAACTCTCTCGATCCATCTCTCTTACCCTGCCTCCCCTTCTCTCCTTCACTATTTCACCCCCCCTCCTCTGCCGCTCTACCTCCCGGCGCCTCTCGTAAACACTCTGTATCCGTTTGGCTGCAACTACGAGTTCGGAAAATATTGATAATAAGCAGCCGTTCGAATGTAAGCTAAAACAAATACAGACAATAAGAAAAAAAAAGTCACATCAACATTTGTGCTACTTATAAAAATTGTCATAAGTGCTGGAGTAGCACGCCTACCGTAAATACTCCAGCAAATGGCATGTTACAACTTCCAGAAAAAAGCAAACAAAAAGCATCTTATAGTCCAGAAGATACGGTAATAAGACAGTTTTAAACAGAGTGACACACCAAGATAGGTCTCAAAGTTCACAACTCATCATGTAGTTCATGTAGCAGAGGCATGGTGGCCATTAATGCAGTTGCAAAAAGAAGAAAAGGGAGAGAGAGAGAGAGAGAGAGAGGGAGAGAGAGAGAGAGAGATGGGATGAATCTATGTATATACATGTAAGTCTTTACCTGAAAACCCCACAGGGGCTGAATGTATCGTTCCCCCAGTTTCAGTGGAAGCAGGCATAGAGTCTGGAGAATCTGCACAAAGAAGAACGAGTGAAAGGTTAATCAAATACACACGTATAGCACAGAATAAAGGTTTGAACACATCAGTGCCTCAAAAACTGATAGATTTTATGGCCTTCAGGGACTGAGCGATATTAACAAGACATTTTCACAAAGATATGAAATGATTTTATGTGTTGTCTACAAATACAAATGATTTAACGAGGAGACAATGCTACAAAAATAACACTAACACGAGATCAGCTACATGTAACTAACAGTGGGATTTATAAAAATACTAATGATACGTGCAATACTCTCAGAAAAGCGTGGAATATTGCACTCTCGTTATATTGGTGTATTTTTGAGAGCTATAAGGCGGCCATGTTTAAAAGAAGCGAAGAAAACTTCCAGAGGCTTCGTATTTTCACTTTGTTTTTCTTTACGCCGAAAATAAAGTCTCAAAAAAAAAGAAAACAAAAAAAAAGCCAAAGGCAACTGTAGTTCAGTGTCCGTGTCCGTGTCCGTGTCCGTGTGTGTGTGTGTGTGTGTCAGTATGTGTGTCAGTGTGTGTGTTCTAGCTGTGATAGGAATATACAGTTTAGCAGGATACACTCCATCAAGCCAAAAACAATGAAGGAGACAGGAAATGGCCTCAGCCTTGAAAGCTGTGTACAGTAAATTTTCTAAATGGCATGCCAGCAGACAGGGAACTCTGAGTGTGTGTGTGAGTGTGTGTGTGTTCTGCACTAAGCAGCTCGGAACAGGACTTTCTGAGGTTTCCATAGCGATCAGAGCTGCGGGTAATTATACATTCCATTCAGAGAATATAAACACCAGTGGTCCCGCCCACCAGCACAGCTGGCCAATCAGATGCCCCGGCTGTCAAACAACCATGTTATAAGTTAATGGTCTAAAGTGAAAGGAAGATAACCAGCTTGACTTTACTTTATATTTGTCGCATTCGATACTCAGACATCATGATGAGATGTAGAAATGGCGAGAGCGTGCACACGGTCCTGGTGTTCCAGTGTCTCTTTAAGAACTGGTGATTGTCTGGTCAAGCTGTGGTCAAGCTAATGAGATGCACGGCCAAACCTGAGCCTTACTCACTGACCACAGAGAGAGAGAGAGAGAGAGAGAGGGAAGACGAGCGAGAGAGCTTCAAACACTCAATGACTCATTTTAAGGGCAGAAAAACAAGCTGACGTTTAATTACAGCAGCTTTCATACTAACCACGGATGCACCAACCCTATTTCATAAAAAAAAAAATACACTATCAAATCTCTGTTTTTTTTATTGTTTTAATGTATTATTTATATATTCTTTAATATATTCTATATAATGTAACATTAGTTATTACACAGTCCTAAAAAATATATTATTTATTTATTTATTAATTATTTAATATCTACAAAAAATACGATTTGTCACAGAAAAAAAGGGGGAAAAGCTACAAAAAAGATTTTACCATCAACCACTTTTTAGTGCAAGTAACAGTGGAGCTGGTTGTTTTAAGTGCTGATGAAATGTAGTGTGGTGTAATTTATCACAGTATTTATAACATATGGTCATATCAAAAAATATTTAAAAAAATATTATTTAAAAATATATTATTAAAAATTGTTAAAGATATTTTTAGATGGGTTAAAACTAAATTTCAGTTATATTATTTATATTTATATATTTTTTTGTTTACATCAGAGAATATTTAGCAATAAAATGTTAATAAAAATAAAATGGAAAATATATTATTAAAATATAAATTTAAAAATATATATTTTAGGGGGATGAAATAAATTAAAAATAAAATGACTGATGAAATTTATTACAATATTTATGTTTTTATTAATATTTTTAATTAGCAGAAGGGACATTCTGACATCGTCTGTCTTTTTCTACTCTCTCTTCTTCTGAATCTCGTCTGATCTCCAGTACATCACATAAAGCGTGGGGAGGAATTCTCTCTTTGAAGCTTGCTCAAATTTCGCTGAGCTGAAATGATTCGTGTTTAATCCTCTGAGATGGACCAGACCTTGGCGATCAAAGATTTGAGAAGATGCAAGCGTGCGAATGAAAGCAAAACGATGAGGTTTTCGGAAGAATGTGTGTGTGTGTGTGTGTTTGTGCCCATGACGTGGCACTCACTCCTGCTCCCTGACCTGAGTGCTATACAGAGCTCATTCTCTGCTGTTCTCACATGGAACAAATGGAAAAACCCCACTGAACACACACACACACATACACACACACACACACACTCAGTGCACCCCTCTCTCACTCACGACACTGAGAGGAAACTGGTCACTTTTCTCATCATCCCTGTCACATTTAGTGCACTGCATAGTGCACACTTCTCCTCTTTCTCTCTCTCTCTTTTGTTTGCCTTTGATTGCAGCTCAGATTGATATGCAAACAAGCAGCACACATGAGCTGTTCTTCTTCTACTCTCGTCTGCGAAAGGTGTGTGTGTGTATGTGTGTGTGTGTGTATGTGTGTGCATAAGAGAAGAGTAGATGAGCAGAAGAGCAGAAGAGACGTATGAGAGTGTGTCTTGGGTCAGTGACGAGGAAGACAAAGCGATAACAAAAGAGGCAGCTCGTATAAATGAAGCACAGTCGGCCTCTTTTGTCCTATTAATATCACTGGCTCTAGGACACACACACACACACACACACACACACACACACACGTGTCTTCATAGAAACACAGCTGGGGCGACAAATGACTTCCTCTCTGCATGATCATTGAGAGAGACTCTCTCTTTCAGCTCTCTCTCTCTTTCAGCTCTCTCTCTCTTTCAGTTAAAGGACAAGTCTGTTAAAAAGGTTTCCTCCTCAAACTCCTGAAAGGTTTCCTCCTTCCTCTTATTTAGCCCCCCGTGCGCACTCACACACACACACACACACACACACACGCACACACACATATTCCCAAACCCAAAAATCTGGTTCAGTAAAGTTATGAGTCATGCTGAAGTGGATGACGCAGAAGCAGGCGCCAAATAATTACACACCTTTTTATGTAAACTCTGAACATCGCTGTGTTTTTATAAAAGAGAATAATAAAGCGATTGATGGAGGAGTTTCTGGTATTGAAATAGTTTTTTGTTCCAGGGACAATTTAAAAAAAAAGAGCGCTTGTTATTCACTAATGTTGTCCTGAAGTGCCGGGTTGCTTTTGACATATATTTGTTCAGTTTTTTATTCTGTTCATCTCTGTGATGTTGATCAGTGGGAGCTATATCAGTAGAAAGTCATGTTATATCACAGCACTATTGAATTCTCCATTCGGACTGGACAGCGGCTGTAAGACAATTCAAACGTTTATATTGTCACGCTTTCTGTAAGGAGACGTTTATTTAGCATTTATGAAAGGGAAGGAGTCTCCAGTGTCAGTGCTTTGAAGAGTCAGAGGTAAAGCTGTAACTTTTAAGTTTTCTGACACGGGAATATCTTCAGAACTTCAAAAGAGAAAAAAAACAAGGCTGTTGTTTCACAGACATTCCACAACACCAAATGTAACTATAATTGGATAAAAAGCTTGATGTCTCATAGTATAAGAGGAATAAAACACTTCAGGATGTGCTTTTATTGAAACATAAACAACTTTGAGTGATAACGATAACTTTGCTTTACGTAAGTCTCCGCTGCTGTTGATTATTTTCCTATAACAACACATCCTGTTATGTACTATTCAGTGTAACATTACTGCGTTGTAGCAGGTAGCTGATTACAAATTTATTGCAACACAAATAATAAACAACACAGGACTTTCAGGGGTTTTTCCGTATTGCTTTTTGTGTTTTGGTTTTTATCCACAGCAAAACTAAATATTTCTGAAAACGATTTAAAATATCATGCATGTGGACAAAGGTTATCTCGTGTCAAAGACGATCCCACTTTGCTTTGGATGGTGAACATCTCTGACTGAGATCATTTTCAATTACCATCAAAAGCCGTGAATGAACACATCCCTCAGCACAAAGAGAGCGACAGCCCAGAGCTGCACAGCCAGAGGACAAGAGAGCGGGGGGGGGGGGGGGGGGGGGGGGGGGGGGGGGGGGGGGGGGGGGAGTTGTGTGCAGACGCTCCCAAACCCTCAGATTAATTCAGCAGATAAAACACGGCTCCGCAGATCTCTCAGCCTTCCCCTGTGAGAACCACATTTCCGCTTTCCTCTAACCCACTCGTTCACTCGCCGCCCCCTCTCCCTCCATCCGTCCCTCCCTCCCTGCACCCTCTCCCTGATGGAGCCGTTAGTCTTTATCAGAGCCGCCAAAAGTGAGTGCAGACGCACCGCCCCCCCTCCCGCTCTGGTGCCGGGTCAGAGAGGGTTTAGGCCTTGGCCTCGTGCCATTCTATTACAGACGACTGGCAGAGCCACTGCTTTCTGTCTATCATAAATCAAAACACATCGCTGAGAATCTGCATCGTATTACACACACACACACATTCTCACCTCTCTTTTCAGAGCCACATGTACACATAATGTAAGAAACAGAGGAAAATATTTACAAACGTGAAAAGCTACGTGGTCTTTCTTTATCAGGCCAAATGGGTCCAAACAGTCCACGGAAAATTACAGCATG
This sequence comes from Pangasianodon gigas, assembly GCA_022758105.1. Taxonomy (NCBI): domain Eukaryota; kingdom Metazoa; phylum Chordata; class Actinopteri; order Siluriformes; family Pangasiidae; genus Pangasianodon; species Pangasianodon gigas. Next base: position 22,758,622 of record CM040468.1, on the reverse strand, counting down.
TCAGAGAAAAACATGGATAACTATAATCATCAGCGGTTCAGCGGTGGCTCAGCGGTTAAGCTTGCACCCAGAAGGTTGTGAGTTTGAATCCCAGGATGGCCAGAAAAACCCTTAGAGAAAGAGCGTAGCCAAAAATAAAACACAAAACTCCAAAGCCAAGGCATGTTTTGTATGGTGAAGTTCACTTCTATAGTTTCACACTGGAGCTACAAGGCAAGTAACGAACGCAAGGAACGTCTGTTACCCAAAAATGAAATTATAATAATATATCTATCCATTTAACACACAACTGTTCAACTCTGTGCTTAGATTATCGGATTATCCTCAATGGATAAAAGCATCTGGCAAATAAACCGATTCAATTTATAATTTAAAAAGCTACGGGATGATGGCTCAGGAAAACTCAGCATGAGGACTTGCCGGACTTGTATACAAAGTTATGACGGTTAAGATTAGGGGTGGAGTTAGCTTTCAGAACTTTTCCTAAGACTTCATTTGCACGACATCCAATCAGATCATGATGATTCGTACAAATTTCTCGAGAAATCAGCTTCACAACGACAACAACAACCCACACAACGTATCACACACTTATAATATAATATAGTATAATATAATATAATGGAAAAGTCCTGAAAACAAAGTGCAATCAACGTATAGCTCAACTAACAAACTTGTTCTACTTATTTGTTGTTGATGTGTTGATTGGTTTGACTTTAGCAAGCCTGAGAGCAGGACTCACAGCACATATTGTTCCAAAGCTGAAAGAAGTAAATAACTTACCGGGTGACTTAAGTAAGTCCACTGGATATCGTGAGTATGGAGGAGGAGGGGATTCTAAGGAGAAAAAAGTGGAAAAAGAAGACCATGAGAAACAAGCAGAGTTAGATAAAGCCTCATGATAACAGTTGGCATTCTTTTAGGGTGGAAAAAAACCCTGTTTGTCTTATGTAGAGAGAGAGCTGGGGGCTGGAGGAGGGGGGATCTGCCCTGATAGTGCACAAGTGAAGTGCGTAGATAAACACAGAGCCGCCCGGCGCCAGACTGAGAGAGAGAGAGGGAGGGAGAGAGAGAGAGAGAGAGAGACAGACAGAGAGAGACAGACAGAGAAAACAGAGCATGTGACTGCCAAAAACAGGGCCTTCAGACCGGTTGAACATTAATCGATGTCCGTATACACAGAGGGCCAAGTGTTAAGGAATAAGCCCCAAACTGCCCGGAATAACACGCTGATAGATTGAATTTCCTGCTCTGAAAACTTTAAGGTGAACTTTTGGGAAAAAAGTTTAGAAGTGAGATTATTGCACCGGATGGTAAATGTGCTAATAATAATAATAATAATAATAATAATAACTTAAATCATTATATTCAAAGCTAATGCAAAAGATAACTGCATATATCTTGATATTGTACATGTCCTATGAGGTGTTTATTATATAAAAAATAGCACTCTTTGCAAAACCCTGGATCGATATAATGAAGATTAAATCGATAAATTTATCACAATTTTTCTGTAATAACAGATCTGCCTTTATGTTAGAGCACCACAGAGGACTTTCTATTGCTAAAAAAATATTCATAAGCTATGAAGAAGGTGAGGTTGGTTTACATAGCTACAACATCCGCAGAGTTTATGGAGACTTTTACACATGTAGCCTCGATGCTACATCAACACACTGTCATGGACGTCTATAACACAGTAATAACTGTTGTTATAAGAAATATAGCAAACACAGTGCAAATCCTGACAGGCTGGCACTTAGTCTCTTCATTTCATATCCACAAACTTATATGAAAAGACGAGGTAAAAGGGGAGAGTTTTGGGTCAGTCATGGAGCATCACAGTGTTTGTGATTGTGGAATGATGAACCATGGTTTGAGGGATAAAAATTTGTGCAAAGTGTCAATATTTATCAATAACATGAGGTCAGCTGAATGAAATAGTAAGTTAACTATGTGTGTAAAGTGTGCTGTATGCTAGAGTTGAGCTGAACTGCATCTTTTTGAGGTAAATGTGTGACTGATGTTAGTTACGCTGTCGGAGATGAAGACAGGTCTACTTTACAGCTCCAGGTTTGTCCCCTAAACAATGTTAATGTTCCTGTTAATGTTAATGTTGATCTGATGAGCTAGCAGCTGGTCAAACTGGTAGACTTCTTTCCAGATGTGTATCACCTGGTAAACTATTTTCCAGCTTCCTTATTATTTAACTAAACTGGTCAATAAGTGTTTGAGAGTTTCTGATTGCCTGCCTGGTGTGTTGCTTTACATTAAAAAAGGACCACAGTGTATCACTGAGTATCAGAAACTGTTCTTTCCCCCAGCACTTGGGTACAGATGCTCCACCAGTTTGACCAGTGAGTGTGTTTTGGCAGCTGTTCAGACCAGGCTGGATTTTTCAGTATCACTGACTGATTTTTAATTGAGCACTTTTTTTTTTCCATGAGAAAAGTACAGCCTGTGTAATATATATAGTTACTGTATAATAACTGAGTGTGTAAGTGCACATGAGCAGGTCTTACCGGGCTCGCACAGGCGGCTCATATGGTGCGGGTTGCAGCACACGAGCTCCGGGTTGATCTTCCCGTAGGATTCACAGCACGGCAACCGCTTTAACTGCGACCAGTGTCGGAGGTCTGGCCAGCGGAAAACCTTAAAGAGCAGCAGCGGGAGCGAGTACGCGTCCACTCGGCCGGGCAGCATGAGGCACGGGCTCCGCGCTCCGCCCTTCGACTCCACGGCCTGCAGCAGCACCTCCAGCTGCTTCTCCTTGATCTTCTTCAGCACCGAGTGCGTGAGCGCCTTCAGTTCGGCCTCCGCGCTCGCGTTGCCGCCGCCGCTGGCCTTACCGGCGGCCTTGGTCGCTTTGCCCATGCACAAGCTTCCGTTTCCTCTTCCGCTTCCTCCCGCGCCGTGCGTCCCGGCGTCCGCCGCCTCCTCCCCGTCGCCGTCGACGGGCGCGCGGCTCCTCCAGAGTCGCCGGACGAGCCCCGACCGTCTGGTCCTGAACATGCGCGACGACGAGCAGAGGGTCTCCCGGCTAAAGAACGAGCATGGCGTCCGCAAATCATGAAGTAGGTCCCGGGATCCGAGGCCAGGCGGCGCCGCGCAGTCCGAGAGACGGTGCAAAAGCTGGGAGCAGCAAAGGCAATCTGTACCATACGCCAGTCTTTTAATTCGGTTTTCCACCCACAAACTAAGCAGCAGGTAAAAATATATACAGGCTATCCTGAACAGCCTATATTCTACAGCCAAACCTGTTCGAATAGGCTGTTAATATAAAGAGGATTTATTGAAATAATAATAATAATAATATTAATAATAACACTACTAAGCAAAAAACTTCCGTTAGACACTGAAGTCGCGCCGGTGTCTCTGCGCTGTAAATCCACACACCATCCCGGAGCCGAGTCCGAGCGCTGCTGTCCGTGCGGCTTCCCTGCTCCTCCACCAACACTCAGCGCTGCAGGCTGAAGGCTCCAGCACGGCTCTGTGACCCGAGCATGTCTGAGGGCAGCACAAATGTTCAGAGCCTGAAGCAGATCCGAGCAGAGGAGGTCGGGAGGCTCCGCTAAATCCACGCCTGAGCCGCAAAGCTGAAAGCGAGAAAAAATCAACCCGACTGTGAAACGCTGGAAGAAATGAGCATACACTAATGATCTAATGTCAGCCGTCTTCCGCTTAATGTACAGGATTTATCCTGAAAAATGTGAAAAAATAAACAAACAAACAAAAAAAGCAAAACAAAGCAGTAAAGCAAAAAAGCGCCGCGCGTAAAGTTTCCGAGCCGCGAGAAGAGAGACGGCGATGCGGTCTGTGCGCTTCCAGAGCCGGGAATGAGGAGAGGAGCTCAAGCGCCTTCTCTCTCTCTCTCTCTCTCTCTCTCTCCCTCTGTCTCTCTCTCTCCCTGTCTCCAGTGGGCATTGGCGCCCCCCCCGGCCGGTCACGTGGTTGTCTAGACACCCTGTCGCTTGAGAAAAAAAAGCGATCGTGTTGCGCAAACAGGAGATCAAGTAGCTCACAAGCGGCGACATCGGGTTTTAAAGGTTACATTCCAGTAAAGTTTCAAAAGTTATCAACGATAAGTGGTCATGGTGATTATGGAAAAGAGAGACAGTGTGCTCTGGAGCTAGAGCTGAGCTTTTCTCATAAACCTGATGCGGATTTTACACCAAGTTGTTGTTTTGTTGTTGTTGTTGTTGTTCAGTTCAGCACAGCGGTCACTGACACAAGCAACACAATAAAGCATAAATATCTCTCCCATCACACAGCACAAAGCTTACTCTGTATGACTTATTGCCTTATCCGGGTTATTAGGGCTATGCTATTACCTCTAAATAAATAAATAAATAAATAAATAAATAAATGCTGCATGTAATCATGGCAGAATGAATGATTATATAATAGTAAACTATAGACTGGAATAATGCAGAACATTGCACATCCTAATATTTTCTAAAATAATAATAATAATAAACAAATAAATAATAAATAATAATAATAGTAGTCCATTATCATGACAGCAAGAATGGTAAAATAGCAAACTGTAGCCTCATATTTTCTACAACATGGATGCTATTATTATTATTTTTTACTTATTAATTCTTTATTTTTATTCTTATTATTTTTTGAGGTTAGGATTTGTACCAGACTGAGCACAGAACCCATGAACTGCTGCCCCCATCTGGTTACCACACTCACTGCTACACACCTCTATCACTCTGTCTGCCTCTTCAGCTTCACTCCTTCCATCTTTCCACAACCCCAGACATGTCAGTGTCAGTGAAGGAAAAAAATCATCTTCTTACCTGCTCATTTAGCACTGAAGCTAACAGGTAATAAAAAATGATGAGCACCAAAGCAAATGAGCATCGAGCAAGGCCAACATTATAAAACATTATTTTGGTTAATGACTACCTATAGGATATAACAGTGTAATAAAGCACTTATAAAATGATTAGCAGCCAGTTTTAATAAATATCCCTGACATGGAGTGGCAGAAATCATTAAAAAAATCATCAGCTATATAATAAGAGACTTTCAGCATGAACCTCCTCTCTGGTGTTCTGATGATTGGACTAGATGGAAAACTTGTGTAATTATTATTTCACCTCTATCAAGTAACTTTTCCACTGACTTGCCCCACGTCATCAAAACCCACAACCTACACGATCTGTATGCGTTACATCCAACAGGGACGAGTAACGTGACCTTTAACCCAGAAATGCAGTGTTTTACACACACACTGGCCATTACATTAGATATACCTACCCTGTATTTACACTTATTCAGTGTCAGTGAGACACCACACACACACCCACACACACACCCACACACACACACACACACACACACACACAGCTGTACAGTTATTGACTGTAGTCCATCTGCTGCTACTAACAGTTTGTCAGCTACACGTTATCCACTAGCAGAACTCACCCTTACTGAAAGGTCTCATAAACTTCACATCACCTGAACAATCACATCATTTGGTTCTTAAACATGTCACATGTTATGTGTCATGTAGTGCATGTGATTTTATTTTAATGTGATTTCTTTCATGACTGATTTTTACATTATTTAAAATTTCACATGTAGTGCACATTTTTATTTTCACATAATTTTCCCCACAATTCATTTATTTTCATGTGTTAATTTTCACATCTATTCCATGTATATTTATTTTCATGTGTCCACATAATTCCTTTATTTTCATGATTTTTTCACAACTTCACGTTAAACTGTTTTTCTTGCATACGTAGCACATGATTTTTTCACACAATCATTTTTGCTATTTTATTTATTTATTTACATTTTTTTACATTATTTTCATGTGATTTTTTTCCATGTGATTTTTTATGATGTATTTATTTTCACATAATTTATTTTTATAATGTATTTATTTGCACGTGATTTTCTTTACATTAATTTATTTTGCACTTGATTTCACATTTTTGGTAAATCATTTTTCACATGCTAATTTTTGCATATGTAGCACGTTTTTATTTTGACGTGACCCTCCCACCATAATTCATTTATTTCCACATTTGATTGTTTTTCACATGTGCCATGTGGTATTATTTCTTTCACATGTGATATTTTTAAACAATGCATTTATTGTCCAATCTGACTGTTACTTTTTTAATGTGATCCTTCCGCATGATTTATTTATTTTCTATTCTATTAATATTTTATTTACACGTAGAGCATGAGTTTTTAATAGTGCATGTACTTTTTTCCCCACACAACTCATTATTCATTTATTACTCATATGATGTCAAATGCACAAAAATTCATCACATGCTCAAATATATCTTGGCATGTTTTTTACATGTGAAGTGTGTGTTTATTTTTTTATAATGGTGTGTACAATAGTGCGTTAGAGAACATCTTGTCCTCGCAGTGAATGAGTGGAGGCGGAACAGAAGCGCTGTTGTGTGTGTTTGTGTGTTTTTGTGTGTGTGTGTGTGTGTGTGTGTGTGTGTAGCCTGGCGGCATCACGGGCAGCATGACTGGAGGCGGTGCGTACGTGGTGGCGGGTGCCAGTCTGTAACGGAGGCGGAAGATAATGATGATGATGGCAATGGTGATGACATTGTGGACGCTGCCATTCTCATGACTCCGCCCCCTGACTGAACCCACTGGCGCCTTTTCCCTGCCCTGGTCCTAAAGAACCCCCTGTGCACATTTTAGTGTGTTCTCTGATCTAACACACCTCCAGGAGCAGGGTTGAAAACTTGTAGGATGCAGATTTGAGATTTTCTGTTCTGAATTCAGAGGAAGTTTCCCCAGGAAGTTTTTCTGGAAATCCATCACTAACCTGCTGTCCCTCCTTCCCACCACCACGCCCTTGTTAGTAGCCTAAACGACCCCATGTGCATATGAAAGAGAGCCATTTTAGGAGCCATTCTGAGACACAAACATCCACAGGCTACATCAAGCTAGCATGCAGAAGCACAGGATAGCAGAGATAATCTTTCCTATGTTAAAAAAAAAAAAAAAAAAAGTCAAACAAATAAAGACTGCATTTTATTGCTTCCGCTTTAACACACTTGAGTCAATGTGTTGTGTTAGAGCAGAAACATGCTGTGGCATGAGAGTAAAACTGGAGTTGGGAATGTCTTCTGGGATGCGTTTGCTCGTTCATGAACCCACAGAGGATTTGTGAGAAAGCGGTGACATTTGAAAACAAATGTGATGAACGAGAGCATTAGCTTGGCTCAGACAGTGCACACGGTCTCTTATCTACAAAACTAACACAATACTAAAAATCTAAAAGACTGGAATGGCATTAATAATAATAATAATAATAATAATAATAATAATAATAATAATAATAATAATAGGAAATCAAAAAGAGCATAATGGAAAAGTAAAGATTTATAAATTTAAAAAAAAACAATAATAAAGTAACCATTGAGTTAAAATCAAATTAAATTCAGCTCAAAGTGCTTTACAAATAATAAAAAAGGCAAAATTAAAAAAAGAAATAAATAAGAGAAAAGCAGAAAATAAATCATATAATGCAACAAAAGTTAAAATGTAATTAACATAATAAAATGTAATTAATATAAAACAGTAATAAACAGTGTAAAGCAGGGAAATGTAGCACATAAAAATATTAAATACATTAAAATAATGCTCATTGTAAGCTCTTTTATTCTTTCTAAAGTGTTTTACAAAGAATAAATAAGGCAAAAAAAAAAAAAAAAAAAAAAAAAAAAAAAAAAAAAAAAAAAAAAAAAAAAAAAAAAAAAAAAAAAAAAAAAAAAAAAAAAAAAAAAAAAAAAAAAAAAAAAAAAAAAAAAAAAAAAAAAAAAAAAAAAAAAAAAAAAAAAAAACAGAAGAAATGAAGAAGCAGAAAATAGAGAAAATCAAATGTAATAGAAATTCTAAAAGCAAATAATTTCAAAATTATTTCATTAATAAAAAAGAAATAAGTAATATGTAATAATAATAAAACATGATTTAATATAAAATAGTGAAAATTTGGAAATGTCGCTCAGAAAATTATTAAAATTAATTTGTGAATACAAGTTTATTACTATTGCTTCTTTTCCTGCATTAAAGTGAAGCTCACTGTGCTTTACAAAGAATCAACAAGGCAAATAAAAAAAATAACAGCAGAAAAGAAGAAGCAGAAAATAGAGAAAATAAAACAGAAATTCCAAAACTAAATAATTCTAAAAATAAAGCAACCATAAAATAAAAATGTAATTAATATAAAGTAGTAAAGCAGGGAATTGTAGTTCAGATTTAAAAAAAAAAAAGAAACTATTACTGAATTACTATTCCTGATAACCAACCAAAAACAAACAAACAAATTCTAATTAAAAGTCAAATGAATAAAACAAATAAAAAACTGGAGAAAAAGTTATATTGTGATTTGTTTTTGGAACAGGATGTAATCCTGTGTTTGATGATCTTAGAGGTGGTTGTAGCGCACGTTCAGTAACATAAACTCTGACTTATAAGACGCTGCTCATCCATTTGTAGCTTTAAAATGAATTGTGTGATGAACAGGAAGTCAGTGTAGTGCTGTCAGTAGTGCAGTAATATGTTCACACTGTGTTGCTAAGGCTGATGGAGGTGACAGACATGTTCCTCTAGGCGAAACTGATGTGTGTGTGTGCGTGTGTGTGTGAGAACAGGGTGGTTCATCATGCTGCCATGTCAGATGGAGACAGAGGTGGCCACCAACAGCAGCAGACGTGATACAAACTTTTCCAAATTCCAGAGAAGGGAGAGACATAGCTGGGTTGCGTCTAAGGGTAAAAAAAAAAAAAAAGCCAGAATGCAATGCTATGTGTCTTATAATAAAAAAATAATGCAATCATAGTTGTGAAATAATGTCTCATGAAAAATGAGGTAACCCACCTCTAAGACACTGTTAGGAAATACAACGCAACACAGACTTTCTCAGGAAAACAGATCATGGGGTGTGTCAAAACACTAGATAATGAGAAGATAAATGCAAGATGAAGAACGAGAATACTTAAGAGGTGCTCATTTCAGTAAATGTGAAGATTAACTTGAAGAGAAACCTTACATGCAAGGTTTATCTGAAAAATTCTGCATTATGAAAAAAGTCATAAGTTCTAGTATTTGATTTTGAAGTTTGTGAACCACCAAGAAATGAAAAAAAAAGGAAATGAAGATGCATTTGAATTTATTTGAATAATTTATCCCACTTCCACTGAGAGTCAGGAACAAATGGACACCGATCAGTTGGACTGAGATTACTAGAAATCAAATTATCCCGACTGAGATTCGCAATCATTAATCTTTCATTTGAATGACGAAAGGAAAAGGTGTGGTGAAACCCAACATACATCCTTTTCTAGCTGCCCTAATATAAGTATTTGTTTTTATTATTTAATATACTTAGTGCATATATTAAAAATGTTCTCGTGCACATTGCACCTCGTGTCATTATAAAAGAAGTTGGGAAGATTTCACACAACAAGTAGCAATCATGGTGAAGGTGTAGAGGCTTCCTAAAGTTCTCCAGGAAAACAGTATTAAACAACAGTCAAACAGAAAGCAAGGCCAGAGTGAAGACCTTAAATATCCCTGTCAGTACAACTGGTTCCATAATCTGCAAGTGGGAAGTTCATGGAACTGCAGCTAATTGCTCCCAGACAGGCAGCTATGCAAGATTTCACAACACGCTGTCAGACAAATGACAAGGAAGGTAAGAGAGAAGCCAGCAGTCACTTGAAAAGAGTTGCAGGACGACCTGAAAGCAGCAGGAACAACAGTTACACAGAGATGCACATCGAAAAGCTTTTAGACAAATCAGAACTCTTTTGAAACAATATACTTTGGTCAGATGAAACAAAAATAGAACTGTCTGGCAATACTTCAGCTCGTCATGGAATTCGGGCAAGATGATTTGCCGAGAAGAATGAGTCAAAACTGAACCACAATGCTGCAGAAGGCTAATTACTTCTTACCGTAGATGTCTCATAGCTGTAACTGCCAACAACAGCTTTGCAACCAAGCACTAATGCTGGTCATCTGCAGTGTCTGAATACTTCCCCCCGCCTCTGGAATTTCATCTTTGTTACATTTCATATCTTTGTTTATGCTTATGAATACATACTTTTCTGTTCATTTTTATAAGTACAAGGTCAAAAGTGTGCAACAGTTATGTGTGTAAATGTGAAGTGGATATATGCACTTGAAGTGTATTAAATAACAAAAACAAACATGTCTGAATACTTATATCTCTTCACTGTAATTTATTATTAAAGTGAACATTAAATGTAAGTATAAAAGGATAAAAAAGATGTCATTCTTTAATAAATAAAAATTGTAATTGTTGGCTGTGGTATAAGAGGAAAAAAACTCTTTACGACATGCTGTTATAGGACTAACTTCGAGATCAACTCCATCCCACCACCCTGTCATTAATTAGTTTCCTATAACTACATGCCCCCAAAGTAGTTTATCCCTTACATACTGCAGTGCTATAAATTCTGAAGAGAACGTCTGGGGCAAACAGGCTCAACATTGCTACATAGTAAACAGAACACATGGATTAAGCAGGAGACGCTGAGTCATTGTGGTATACATACATGAACTTAATAAACTTGGAAATCAAAGCATGACACACACGAGGAAAGTTTACAAAGCTCGCAGCAAACGGAGATCGTGTGACGGTCGAGATCGTACAGAAAACAGCAGCTCGCCTCAGTACACATACATATATCATCGACTGAGAGAGCTTCTAAATGCAAAACATCATTGCTAACGTGCATTATGTCAGAAGCAGCCACTGATTCATGTGTGTGTGCTGAAGGAAACATCACCCGAGGCAGGACGCATTGTGTCCATGTTCCACACTACAGGCCTCTGGTTTAGTCCCTACACGCTAAAGCCCAGTTTCACAATAACCGCCTCTGTAGTGAATACCAGGCATGTGAAAGACCAGAGCACTCTTTTCAAAATTACCACAGGACTTTTATGTTCTCAGAAGCCAACATATAATTACCTCGCATAATTACTCCCCCGTATAGATGCACCGAAAGTAGAGCGGAGCGGTTTGAGCCTGCGGACATGCGTCAGCGCTGCTGAGTGGATGTACACACTGCAGTCCCGCTGCAACACACTGACGAAGGAAAAAAACATACAAATTACAGCTGCTCTAACAAAAAGACCCCCAGACTGCCCGTCTCGGGTACGACCTGAGAGCAGAAGAAGTGTGTGTGTGAGTGTGTGAGTTCTGTAAGTGGGTTACAGAAATGTAGTGGTATAGACACGGGACAATAAAAAAAGTAGAAACATTAGCTCTACAATGTAATGGAATTGTAACAATTTTACAATTGTTTTACATTTTAAAATGAGTAAACAGGAGAAGCTATGCAAGTTATGAAATAATGGTATAAGACGAGCTTGTCTCTTAACGTATATGTCAATTTATTTGTCATTATCATATACATGTAAATTTTTCGTTTTAAACTTTATAAACCACACTAACTAGAGTGTAAAGATATCACGCTCTGGTAATCACACTGCATATAAAAACATTTTGTTAAGCATTCAGAAGCAAAAATCTCAGTTTCTATCCCTATTTAAAAGGATGTTACGGAATAATTTCTCAAACTGTTGACAATTAATGGTTTTAGGTTGGATATTATTATAAAAAAATGACAAATACCAATATCCCAACCGGTGGTGCCTGGACCCCTAATTAAAAAAATCTGCCATTTTTAAGGTTTATATCTCAAATTATGCCTTGTAAGTGAAGTATTAAAAAAAAGAATGAATGAATAAGTAAGGAGAAGAAAGTATGAGCTAGAAGACAAAAAGCTAAAAATACAGGAGTAAAATTAAAGAAGTAAAGGCTTCTGAATAATAAAAAAGTATAATCTAGTTGAACAGACTAGTGTGTGTGTGTGTGTCGTCTGGTGCAGTGACGAACGCAAAACGTTCCCTGTGGAAAAAATAAAGAAACTCCGTCACCCTCCACCCCCTCTGTGCCATTCCCACTGTCTGTGTCTGAGAGGACACCATATGCTGTCGTGCAGCTCCAGTCTGTCCGTCTCAGTGCAGAGGAGGAGCAGTGACGGCTCGCAGGGCTTTATGACGGGCCGCTGAACTCTAGACCTCGACTTTACGAGACTTATATGACACCAAAGTGCACTGTAAAGTCAGCGTGCACAAAGACATGCCGCACGTCTCAAAGTGCGAGTTCAGTCTGTCACCCTGCGGTTAAAATAGAACGTGTCGCTCTGCAGAAACAACACTAGCTAATTAGAGTAAAGCAGGAAAAAAACTGTTTCGCTTTATAATCTGTGAAGTTCAGGAGCGTAAAGATTCACTGATTTTAACTGACTGACGTCTCTGTATCAGTATTTAGACAAATTAGCACATTCCTTTCCTTTGGAAGCTTCCTGTCAGTCCAGAGAAGGAGGCGTGGCCATGTATCTGTCAGTCCCACTGAAGGAGGTGTGGCCTAAATGTGTGTCAGTCCCAGAGAAGGATGTGTGGCCTTTGTATCCGTCAGTCCCAATAAGGAGGGATGGCCTAGTGTTCATCAATCCCAGTAAAGGAAGGCGTGGCCTAAATGTCTGTCAATTCCAGTGAAGGAGGCGTGGCCTATGTATCTGTCGGTCCCAGTGAAGGAGGTGTGGCCTATGTGCCTGTCAGTTCCAGAGAAGGAGGTGTGGCTAAGTGTGTCAGTCCCAGGAAAGGAGGCGTGGCCTTTGTATCTGACAGTTCCACTGAAAAAGGTGCGGCCTAAGCGCCTGTCAGTCACAGTGAAGAAGGTGTGGCCTTTGTATCCATCAGTCCCAATAAGAAGGTGTGGCCTAAGTGCGCATCAGTCCCAGTGAAGGTCAAGGAGGTGTGGCCTTTGTATCTGTCAGTCACAGTGAAGGAGGTGTGGCCTATGCAAATACAACTGCATAAGGTTATAACGTAAACTGAGGTTCCAGAACCTTCTGAGGAACTAAAGAGTTCTGAAACTCTCCTGAACAAGAACTACACAGTTCCTGGTTGATCTTCCCTTCACACTGCAGGAACTGTGACAATCATGTACAATAATGTGAGGCAAAAATACAGCAAAACAGTGAACAGTAAGGAGGATGCAGCTTTTTAAACTGGATCCATTCACACAATTTCACGTTCTAGGTCTAGTTTTGAGCGGTACATATAACAGACACTGCTGCAACGTTTTTCACCATGTGCATACAAATGCAGAATCCATCCATCAAGCTCCACCTCAAAGGAAAATCTAATCTGGTAGTTCCTGGTACTACAGCCCAGGAAGTCAAATTGGCGGAAATGTGCCTCGACTTCCAGAGAAAGTTCCTGGAAAGGTTCCTGCAAATGAAACGTGACATTTTACTACTGGGGACTGATGAAAGCAGCCGTAAAGCTTGCCTCTGCCTGAGACAGAGCTCGGTTTCACCGAGGAGTGTTGAGTTTCACCCAGACGCTCGACCCTGCTGTCCACTGTCACGCACAGCCGAGCCTGAGACTGAACAAGGCCATCGTTAGCCATTCACACACATTCAATATTCAGAGAGGTTAAATTAGAGTCTGTGTGGTACATATTTCTATAAAAATCACTTTTTATCAGATCACTTTTTATTTCTCTACAAGAGCCTTCAGAATAATTACATTATCTAAGGGTTAATATTTGGGTTTAAATGAAAGAGGTGGCTATCTGCAAATAGCTGGCACAAAAAGGATGGATTTATGTAGATGAGGAACATTTCATTAAATCATGTCTTTTTTTTTTTTCTTAAACAGTCCAGAGAACGGAGATGAAATGGGTGAGCAGGAATACAGGGATACAACCTGGGAGGGGAAAATGTGTCAGCTCATAGATCATAGTTATCCCACTTCCAAGCAAGTGCACAGATATACATCATTACAAACAGTAAAGACACTTCCTGTGGAAAAGTGGAACCCCAGCAGCTCGTATACGAACCACCCCACCTCCATCTGTGTCCTCATTCATCATCGTAAAAACCCAAAGGCTTGTGGGATTGGATGAGTTTATCTACACGTCCCGTGTACGCCGTCTTGTGTCGTGTCTGCGAGTGAGAAGAAAGTTCAAGTGTAATGTGGCACTTGTTATGCAGAACATGCATGTCACCATGTGGAAATACAATTCCCAGAATCCCACAGTTGATTCATGTGCAGCTGGCGACTGAAAGACAAAGTCGGGAAGGTGACTCTTCAGGTAACAACAAGCGAGTCGTTGCAAGACCTCCACCATCTGCTCCTCCTGCCACACACACACACACACACACACACACACACACACACACACACACACACCATGTTGAAATGCCTTGTAGGAGACTCAAAATGGAACCTGTCCTCTTCTGGGTGACACCCAGGTGACATTTATTAAACGCTCTTTCTATTAAAAGATCCTGTGAAGATTCACCTGTAAAGAGTTTTATCAGGTTACTGGTATTGTATTATTTTGTATTGAAGATGCATTAGTTCCTCCTTGATGTGTTCACAGCGTTGCTTTCCAATATTAATCGCGAAACGTGGGACTAGATTCAAGATATTTTCACTTGCTAAAATGTAATTTTTTGCAGTGTGGGACCGATACGAGTATCAGTATCGATGCATCCTAATCACAGTTTTTTTTTTTTTTTAAAGAATATTTATTTCCATTTTCACTTTTATTTACACTTA